>LPNX010781154.1:4079-15473 GCA_001517045.1 Pseudotsuga menziesii | reverse complement strand
AGATTTTATTTTATGACTGAAGCTTCTGAGTTCTAGCATAGGCTGCCTCTTATTTTGAATTCCTTCAACGCCATCAAGAATGGTCTCCTTGGAAAATTTTCATAGTGAAAATAAGATCAGCTTATCATCTCAGATGGGCATTCAAATCCAATGGCTAGTTCTGGCTTGGCTTTAGATCGGAGAATTCCCTTCCTCGCTCATCTTACTTAAGAAGTCCCAAATGGGGGCATGCTAACATTATAAATTGCAATTGGTTTTTTCCTGCTACAGGTATTGGATTCTGCTTTCACTATTTCACTAATAGAAGCAGGGGCCGCTGTTAAGTTAAAGAAGCAGATGAATGTGCCACTACTTCTGATTGAATTGAAAAACCTATTCTGTCCGTGGCTATCTTGACTATTGATCCTTCCTTTCCTGCTATCATTCCTGGCATATTTGTTCAGAAAACTGGTTATTCTCGAGCAGCAAGAGGACATTCTCGAACAGTCACTTTTGGATTCGATGCTCTCCTTGGCCTTGCCCTTTCTCATGTATTCTATTCGCCTATTCTCTGTGCGTCGGTGTGGGTATATTCCCCTATTGATTCATTTCCTTCCATGGAAACCCTGGAATTTTGGCCATTTGAAAACATGTCAGTCCCTAATATCAGCACAAAAATTATTTAAAAAAAAAAAATTGACAGTCGTCGCTTAACTGACGGATATAACCGTCTCTTTATCGACGACTACATTATATAGCCGCCGCTTAACCGATGGCTTGAAGGCTATTTTTTTAAAAAAAATTGACAACCGTCGCTTCACCGACGAATATAACTGTGGCTTTACCGACGCCTACATTCTATATCCATCGCTTAACCGATGCCCTGAAGGTTATTTTTAAAAAAAATTTCACTACCGTCAAAGAAATTCTGTCGCTTAACCGACGCTTTACATTTAACCGACGGTAAATTGAGGTGTCGGTTAACCGATGGCTTGGAAGGATGTTGGATAACCGACGATGGACCACCGACGCCTAAAAAAAATCATAGTGTCGTACATGTGACAGAGAAGTGTCAAAAGTCCGACAATATGGCCGTCGGATTTTTGGTCGAAATGTAGTAGTGTTACCATGTTTTTTTTATGTATTTTAGGGGAATATATGAATTCTACTTGATTTTTTTTTAGTTGTATGCAAGCTTGCCACATAATTGACAAACTTTGCATATTTGTTAATTTTGGTTTGGATTCACAATAGTGAAGTTCATTTGTTTTTTATGAGTTAACTAGGGTTTTGGTTTACATTGGGCATTTAAATTACTTATGCAAACTTGCAATGTGCTTGACAAAATTTGCATATTTGTGGATTTTGGTATGGATTCACAAGGATCCTTGTGAATTTGCATATGGAAATAGTGAAATTCATTTGTTTTTTGAGTTAATTGGGGTTTTGGTTTCCATTGGGCATGGGAATTTTGGGTATGAATTTTGGTAAATAATCAAAATTATTTAATTTTTATGATTAAATTGGGGAATTGGTTTCAATTGGCCAATTACATTGGGGTTCTTGCTTCCATTGGCCAATTCCATTGGGGTTTTTGTTTCCATTGGCCATAATTTAATTTATTTTGGTTTAATTTTTCAATTTAGGGCAAATAAATTGATGAACAAAGAGAAAAAAACATGAAAAGAAATGAGGAAAATACCTCACAAATAGGAGGTTTATCCAAAGGTGGAGATGGATGGCTTTGGCACACCCAAAAATGCATTCGCCGAGTCTATACTTGCTCCAAAGTAGTCCAATAGTAGTGCGATGAGGCGAAAAAGACGTAGTTGGCCTATTTAAAAAAAAACAGGATTTCCAAATCCCGCTCACGATTTTGTTCACTAAAACGGAGGCATGATTTGATTAAATAAAATGGAGGTGCGATTTGATTAAATAAAACAGAGGCACGATTTGGTTTACTATCCTAATTGGCATGCCTATTGGCAGCCTTGGGACTAGGCTTGGAAAGTTCTAGATTGCTTGGGATGATTTCTTTTTTTTCGATCAAGAGTGATTGACTTCACTCCACCATTGCATCTAAAAGGTCACTCAACTTCTTGCACACACCCATAAACTTTTGCACCTGTAGCCAGATACACTTCCATCAGATCTGTACTGTCTCTGGTTGCAGTGATGAAATGGAAGATACACTAGATGGATGTCAAGACCACGTTCTTTAATGTTGTAGTGGAAGAGGAATTGTATGTGGAGAAGCCACTTATATTTGAGACACATGATAGGGAGACTCATGTGTGAAAATTAAAGAAGGCCTTGTATGGTTTGAAACAAGCACACAGGATGTGGTACAACAGGATTGACAACTTCCTGACTAGTTTGGGCTTTACCAAGAGTAAAGAAGATTCCAACCTTTACTACAAGGTTAACTAAGGGAACCCAGAGATACTTCTATTGCATGTAGATGACCTATTTGTGATAGGTGAGGATGGGTTGATTGCTGACACGAAGAGAAAGCTTGATGATTAGTTCAAGATGAAGGACTTGGGTATGATGCACTACTTTTAGGAATGGACGTGTGGCAGAGTGTGGATGTAATCTTCCTTGGACAAGGGAAGTATGTAGTGGAGATCCTGAAGAGGTTCGGGATGATGGACTACAAGGCCATGGCCACACCTATGGCATCAAACCTGAAGCTATTGAGTGATGCTTCATCAGAGTCAGTTGATGCCACGATGTATCATCATGTGACTGGATCATTAATGTACCTAATGAATACGAGACCATATATTTTCATTGTTGTGAACACATTGAGCCAGTTCCTGATAGATCCGAGATATGTTCACCTAATTTCCCAAAAGAACATTCTAAGGTACCTGAAGGGTACAATTGATTATGGGCTCAAGTATGTTGTGAATCAAAGGATTATCTTGGAAGGTTATGTGGATTCAGATTAGGAAGGCAATGCAATTGATAGGAAGAGCACTTTAGGGTGCTTCTTAAGTATGGTATCGGGTGTGATCTCTTGGTTTAACAGGAAGCAGTCTTGCGTGGCACTAAGTAAAGCTGAAGTAGAGTATGTCGTATCTTGTTTTGCTTGTTGTGAGGTTCTATGGCTGAGGAAGCTACCGTATTATTTGTTTGATCTCCAGTTGGATTCTACTTGTATACTATTGCGACAACCAAAGTTGTGTGAAATTGTCTGAGAACCAGGTGTTCCATGACAAGTCAAATCATATCGAGATTAATTATCACTATATCAGGGATATGGTGTAGAGATGAGCAGTGAAGATCTAATATGTTGCAATGGACAAGCAGATAGCCGATGTATTAACCAAGCCGCTAGCCATAGAAAATTTTGAGTACTTCAGAGAGAAGCTTGGTGTACTTCAGATCGATGTTCCCTCCAAGGGGAAGTGATGAGTCTGGAAGACATAGATACACATAATCCTTTCCGATATGGTGGTAGGTTGGTCCTCCCATGGTCATTGATGTAATTGTTGGAGCCTTTCCGACATGGTGGTAGGTTGGTCCTTCGATGGTTGCTGATGTAAGTGCTGGAGCCTTTTCAACATGGTTGTAGTTTAGACCTCCCATGGTCGTTGATGTAAGTGCTGAAGATTTTCAGACATGGTGGTAGGTTGGTCCTCCCATGGTCGTTGATCTAAATGTTAAGCCTTTCCTAGATGGTGGTATGTTTTTTCTCCCATGCCGGTGGATGTAAGTGATGTGTTATGTATGTCCGGGCTGTGCTCCGTGTGACAATGAGATGATTTGAAGATGATGACATAACAGTAGGGTACACAGGTGTTGCAAGGCATGTAATCAGTCCTAGGATGCTCTATCTTTAGTTGATCTCACTTTCTCTATATGGGTCCAGTTTTCATCTTGTAGCTGTCTATGTCCTGATTCAGTTGAGCATATTCCTCTTCTTCTAAAGAGGAAAATTCCTCCAGACATAATCATTTCATTTGGAGAGGTTCAAACGCATAGTCCCAGGATGTTGATGCACAGAAGAACTAGGATCTTGCATTACTTCTCCATATCATTGTAGATTTCAACAAGTTTTTTCCCAAAGAGGAAAATTTTCTCTTAAGTATAACTTGTTTCCTGATTCTTGCTTATTTTGAGGGGGGGTGTTTCCCATGAGGGTTTCCCCATTTTCCTTATTTTATTAAGTAGTATTTTATTTCATTTAGATTGCATGGGTGACTTTTGGCCTAGTTTCCAAGGCCCAAGTTGTCTAAAGTTAGGATTAAGGGGGGCTGTTACGATTAATTAATCTTCCTTTGTCCAATATAGTCTATTTGGTCATTTTTCCTAACTTACTAGAGTTATTATTGCTGTACAAGAGTGTGGGGGACACACCTAGAGGTTACTTGCAACTTAATGCATGTGCATGCATGAGTTTATGTGCCTTTGGCAACAATCCCTACATTATAGGAGCCCACTCTTAGTGCCACCAACAACCTCCATTAGTTGGTTGTGGTAGGAAAGTAGTTATGTTTAGTTAAATTCTAGTTACAATCAGTTATATCAGTTTCATTTATCCTAGCGCTACTTTTGCATGCATGGAGGGAAAGTGGCACCTTTTTCCCATCTACCTCATTAGTTAACTGATTGTAGGCTGATTTAGACATCTAGAGTTAGACTAGTGAGCTCCAACAATGATTTAGACACAATGAGTTAGCTATTCAGTCAGTTAGAACTGATAGATTTGAATCCTATTTTTAGCATTTGAATTCTATTTATTGTATATACTCAATGTATTATTGATTAATGAATGAAGATTAATGTTGTGATTATTTAAGCAATTCTTGTCCGATTTATCTGAAATTTGTGGCATGAATTTCCTGTTCAATGTACATTCTCTTTAATTATTCCACTGCATAATTCCCTTCCTACAAATTTCATATTTTCTTGTAGATCAATGGTTCACAAATTTAACAAAATATAGGAAGGATATATTCTCATTTTACTCATCATTGTATCTTGTGTTGTCTTGTGTACTCAGTACATTATGTAAGGAGGTTCCTCCCTCGAAGAGGATTGATATTTATATTTGTTCTTCATTGTTGATGCATGGCTTACTCTCTTATTGTCTATTTTTTTTTATGTTATTTCTGAGACGTGGTTGCATAACAACAATTCAGAGAAATGAAGATCACATTAGAGGAAATTTCAACTCAAAACGGGTCTTTTAACACTAATTCAAATTCCATGTCATCATGTGTTAGCCAATGAAATTTCTTTAAATTTGAATTACCATATAGGTCTTAAACAAATTTTTAATATAAATTTGGGGATAGGTATCATAAAAAAACTAATTTTTGTTCGTATTTTTGACATATCTCCCTGTGTTTTTACTCAAATTTTGATTGAAAGAGCTCGTAGGTTGCGGAATTAAATTCCGCACCCAACGTGTACCCACTCTACATACTCTGCTACCCCAAAAACAAGAAATACCTTGAAAAACGTGATGATGACATCATCATCACGTTTTTCCAGGTATTTCTTGTTTTTTGGGTAGCGAGGCTGATCAAAATTATGTCGAGTGGGTACTCGTTGGATACGTAATTTAATTATGCATCCAATGAGATCTCCCGATCAAAATTTGAGTAAAAACACATGAAGATATGTCGAAAATACAAAAAAATAGTTTTTTTATTTTCTTCCTCCAAAATTAATAAATATTATTTTATTATTTTTATTATTATTTTATTGATTTTCCTTAGGAGGCCCATTTTGAGTTGAAATTTCCTCTAATGCATTGCCAAATTAGAAAGAACAAACTCCAAAATCGTACTGATGGAGGTAGAAATAAGATGTTTGCATGGTCGTAGGTGTGAACAAGGGGAATTTATACAATGACTTTAGGAAAATATTTGCGGGTTGAAAAGGGAGGTCACACCCAAAACAATATGTGTCGAGCGCCTCACAAATTCTTTTGTGGGGTCTCTGAAGAATTACCAAGGACCATAGTGGGAGGAGCCTTTAGTAATCAAAATGGAAACTCAATATCAATGTTCTTGTTAAAATATTGTAACTTCGAAGAATATTCAATATGTATCTTTTGTGCTCCCCGATGGTCCTATTGGGAGAAATACTTGTATTACTTTGTACCCCGATGCTCCTAATCGGAAGAACTAATAAAAGTCATGAGGTATTCCCCTCTAATTGTAAAGGCGGGTCTTTAGCACCCCAGTGTGGTTACTTGAGCCTACATGTGTAACTTGAGCCTACATGTCAGATGAGTTAACTTAAGTGAACGGATGAATATAAATAGAGGTGTAGCACTCCTCATTTCGTCATAAATATAAATATAGTCATNATCAAATTCCATGTACATTAACAAAATGATAAAATAATGTGTAGGACATACATAATGTGCAGGATATAGTCATAACCATTATTTTGAATCAACCTTATAATAATTGGATACTTTTAGGTTTGATGTGTATCCCATGTATTTGTTAGATGAAATACATCATGCCAAACACTAATTTTATTTATGTAGACCACATAGGTGCATCACTTAGGTGTGTCAATTTTGTGCATTCTTTTAAAAGTTTGTTAGGTTTTTATGTGGGTAAGGTGCTTTTGTATTCCACCAAGTNATCACTTAGGTGTGTCAATTTTGTGCATCCTTTAAAAGTTTGTTAGGTTTTTATGTGGGTAAGGTGCTTTTGTATTCCACCAAGTTGGATCAGTTGCTTAGTCGTGCTGGGTGCTTATGTGTATTAGGTATGTTCCATCTTTGTGAATACAATTTGACATTGTTAATATAACATTGTATATGCAATTGGATCATAGTAAAAAACAATTAAAATGTACATTTTTGTCATTACATAATATTGTAATTGTCCATTGTTCTCAAATTTATAACTGATATCTCCATGCAATTGTAAAATCTATAAAAAATTGGGAACATTACACATAGAAACATTCTTGGCCACATGTTTATAATCACACTTAAAAGACTGAACCATGAAGATCTCAAGAGCCTTGATATGAAATATTTTTTATATCATGAAAGTTATAATACAGAAATAGAAGGCCTATTTATGGCCTGTCAATGTACATGTGCAAACAAAAGTACATCTGTCCTGGACCGCGCCCCTATACTCTAACTCTGGATTGTACATAAAAATACATATTTGTCTTGGACTAACACATCAAAAATATAACCTTCTCTTGATTTTCCCGGAACCTAATGCTTTTTGGCTCTGTCTACGACCACTGTGCTTCTCTAGCGATTGCAAATCAATGACAACATTTCTTGATCAGGTAATTGAACTATTACTGTCCATCAATAACAAAGTTTGAAAATTTAAAATATGACTCAATTGTAAATAAAACAAATATTCACTGCATCCGTCGGGGGTAAAAATTCCTCTGGTGTCGAGGGTATATGTGCCTCTGGTGTCCTCCTCCTTGTAGAGAGCCTCTCTGTAATGCATCTCTACGAATAAAAAAAATATGTCAATTATCTCAAGAATTATCAACATGTACATGAATGAGAAAGTACTAATCAATTATGTAAAAAATGAACATCTCACTGAAAAAACCATTTCTAAGGGATTATGCTGGGACTCTTCAGTAGTAAGAGGAGCCGTAGGTTGAACATCAACCTCAGTTGCGTGCACTAATGGACCTGGGTGTGGCTACATTCACCAAATGATTAAATAGTTAGACATTGTGCATGTCCATAAACAAAACAAATGAAATGTACAATTACAAATATTCAAGTAGATGTACCTCAGTGTGACTTATCCCTATTGTAGATGCAGCATCAACAATCCCACTAAGGTTTGGCACGGACGACTCTACATCCTGATGCTATAAACATGCAAAAATAAGATTAAGAAAAACCACTTGTGAAGTGAATTCATAGCTATCCAACAACTGCCATTGGAAGTGTGTACATTATCGTGGGATGAGTAGGTTGATCCTCATGTACACCCACTCTATTCAAGGAAGAGGGTCATCTGGTGTAAAAAACCCCCTTATCTATGTTTGGACTACGAGGAGATCCAAACCAAAGAGGCAGTGCAGGGATCTACGATGATGTCTGCAGTCATAAAGTGTTACCATAGTTAGACATGGATTTGAATGGATGGAATAATATGTACTGAAAAACTAACATGTTGTAATATACTTACCCCTTCCTGGGACATATCTCCCCCATGGGAGTGACCGCTTCCATCAATTTCTTACCCCTCTTCAGATGCTAATAACATTTGCAAGTTTAAAAATTATAAACATTAGCGATCTATGAAGGAGTGTATAGTAAAAAATTTAAATAGTTCGAACAAGATTCAATCATAACCCATGTACTTACATTCTTCAAGTAATCGTAAATTCCACCTTGGACTATGTCGTTGATATCAACGTCTCCAGCATCACGTTCTAAGTGGGGTTCTTGCAACTTCAAAAATTGTAAATATTAGACAATTTAATAAATTAATCAAGACTAAAACATGCATTAACAAAATTATATGTAATAACAAAATGACAAGTGTTTAAATATTACCTCAATGGTGGTTGTTTGGGCCTCGGGTACAACCACACCGGGTGTAGTACCACCCCCGTGAGAGGCATCAATCTCCTGCAAGAGTAAATATTGCATATATTACAAATCTTTTAATATGTTACATATAGTATGGAAAAATTAAAAATTGAACAATAATAGAGTTTTAAAACAATGTCCTTAATTGACCACCAGTCATCGTAGTGGTACCATGTCTTGGTCCAAGACCATAACAGGGTCCCCCACACAATGTGCAGACATGTGGCTCACTCTGAGGCACATGGGATTTTAGTCTATCCCCACCAATAGATCTCCCTCCACCACTAGAAGCTAGTGGTTGTACACCAGTAGAGGAAGAGGGAACTCTATGGTCAATAGTGGTCGTGTGTCGAGAGACCATCTCAGCTAGAGTAAAAACTGGCTCCTATGTCTGGGAAACCATGTCATGTGCAGGAGGGATGTCTGCCCTTGGTGGTTGGGCATGGGGTCCAGGTATCTATGGATTGGCATCTCTATGCCTAGCATTGGGTCAGTTTTGGGGAATCCCCCTACCAACTCCCTAGAATCCCAACATGTCAAAAGAGTTGACATGTTTCCCCATCACAAACTCTGCATACAATTTTTGGAGGAAGTACATCGGTACTTCCCTATTGTTATGAGGGGGAATGTCAAAAACCATGTACCACCTATCCATCCAATTGTCTCTCATGGGTGGAAAGGTGCACCACTCAATAGAAATATGTGGTTTGTTGATCTCTGGAATGTCATCCATCCCATGCAGTCTAAACAATGAATAGATGTGTTTTTTTGTTATTTAGAGCTTTTTTACCTCATTGTAACTTAACCCATCAGCATATTGTTGTCTTTTCCTCTCCCTGTAAGATGTGATGTTATACAAAGCATCATTCGATCTTGCAATCATATCAACAATAGACAACAAAGAATCTGACAAGGAGCAGCGGAGCTCATCTCCACCCCTCCAAGCAGAACCAATCTCTCTCAGATGGGCAATAAACCTCAGTATCTCTGCATTGTTATCCATAGTAGCCACTGCAATTATAAATACAAATAAAATATCATTATAAATACAAACACATGATATAATGACATATCTAAGAACTGAAAACTCTATAAATAATGTACGACAAATAACAACATATAAACTAAATCTATCATGTAAATTTAAAAATTGATCTTGAATTTTACAGTAAAGAATAAACATTTATCATTTTTTCATTTCATATTTATGTCCTAAATTCAAGTATTAATTCCAATTTGTATGTATGCATGTGTACATAAAGTGTCTTGAGTGCATATGTTGATTGCGAAGCTCCTCTAGCTTATTTTAAGGCTTGGATTATGAAGTTTCGTCAAAATTGTGAGGTGCTGAATCTTGCCTTTGCAGGACCAACTCCCAGATTGCGGGTAGAGGCAACAACTAGACCCTAGAATAGGTGGCATAATGTGTTGTTGATGAATAAAATCCCAGTATAGAAAATGGTTTTGTTAGATATGTAATTATTTGTTGTGGTGTAATGTTTTTTCGACTCTAAAGTCTATTTAGCAGATCTTTATGGATTTTATGGTTGCAAGGGTTCCACTGAGTTATATCATGTATTATAGTATGTGATTGGCATGTTTAATCAAATACATCAACCTACCTGTGTATCTTCACGTTCATAGAGTCTATTGTTGAACTTTGTTGTCTTGACCTTAACTAAAAAGTACCCTTTGTTCAAGACGAAATATTTGTTAAAAGCATGGGAAGCTTCTATACCTTATTTTAACACTTGGATTGGGAAGTTTCATAAAAAATATAAGGTGTTTATTGATGTTCTTGGAAGAGAAACTTCAATATTTCGGGTAGGGGCAAGGGATTTACACTACTACATTTCGATCCAAAATCCGACGGCGCGTGGATTTCTTTTCTTAAACCTACCAAAAATCACAAAGATAATTTTTTTTTTTGAAAATGTGGCCATAAGCGTCGCTTAAGCGATGGATTTTTTCATAACCGTCGGATAAGCGACGGCACATTAGTAGTAAGCATCGCTTAAGTGACGGCGCCTTTAGATAAAATAAATAAATAAATAAAATGGTACACCCTCATGCACAACAAACTTTGTTGAAATCCGTTAACAAATAGTAGGTGTCGCTTAAGCGACGGCGCCTTTAGATTAAAAAATAAAAATAAAAATAAAATGATATAGCAGCCTTTCTGTCCCGTGATTTTGCTCGGGTCTTTCTTGCCTCTCCAAACTTGAAACCCCGACTTGTCCTCGAAAGGGGGCGCCCGATCAATCCACATCGGCTTCTCATTCATCCACAATCGCTGCACCAGAGCGAGATTCAGGTCTTCAGAGACCATCGGCCGTGGATATTAGACCATATTTAAGGTAATCATCTTTTATTTCACTGCCCTGTGTTTGTATTACCCTTGTGCATTGCAAGCTAGCTAGCTCGTTAATGCCGTTTTGGGTCTGGTGGGCTTTACTACAAAAATAACAGATAGTCGTGGCCGGGTACAAATGGTGGTAGAATTTAGCTGAAATGGTTGAAATTAGAGAGGGATCTTTGAATTGTAGGGATTTTTGATGTTATTACTTGTCAATTGCCTTCTATTTTCTTTCTGTTTTTACCAGGAAATAGCATTTCATCACATTTTAGAGTATTTATCTTTATGATAAAATAATCCTCCAACTGGCTACAAACCAAATGCGCTCCTCCCAGCCATGGAATATTTGTTACACATATTCTCTCTATGACAAAGTCCACCCAAAATATGATACTATCAACACACAAGGGTGAATTCCTCAAGGTCGAGCTCTATTTCCTCATGCTCATCCCATAACGCATAAACTCAGTGGTGCTAAAAATTATCTTTTCAA
>LPNX010781129.1:211130-242873 GCA_001517045.1 Pseudotsuga menziesii | reverse complement strand
AGATCAATCCATTTCATTTCGTCACACACACTTGCTCATGATCTCACAGTTACTATAATATTGATTTTTCCTGAGCAACATTGAGAGCCATTCTCTTAGAAGAATGGGGACATCTGGTCCGGGACCAGGATGTGAGTAGCCATTCTGTTGAATGGAGACATCTGGTCAGGGACCACGATGTGGAACCAGTCTAGCACTGGGAGACTCAACCTAGAGCTGAGTGACCATTCTGTTGAATAGAGACATCTGGTCAGGGACCAGGATGTGGAACTAGTCCAACACTGGGGGACTCGGCCTAGAGCTAAGTGGCCATTCTTTGAATGGAGGCACCTGGTGAGTTATCATGAATTTAACCTAGCCCGGGGCTGAGGGCCATTCTTTGGGAGAATGGAGGCGCTTGGTTTTTTACCAAGTATTTCACCTTAGGTCAAATTATGTAGCCTATGGCTGAGGCGCCTGGTTTGTTACCGGGATATCACTATAAGCCCTAGACTGGGTCTGGGCATGTGAGACACTTTGACCCTCGATCTGTGGGCTTTGTGATCTTCTCCAAGGCTTAGCTACCCTTGGTTAAGACACCTAGTACCCTTTCTTGGTGTCACACAGAGTGTGAGATAAAAGCATTAGTAATTCTCTCTGTTTATGATGATGTACTTTGAGTGGGGATGAAGGACCACCTTGACAACTTGTTTTGACTACAGGGCACTTAAAGAAGGCTAAAGTAAAAGTAAAAAATACATAAGGACCCTTAGTACCGCTAAGGAGTCAAAGTGAAAGTGCAAAAAGACCTTTAGTACCACTAAAGGTAAAATTCAAAGTAATAAAAGAATAAAAGAATATTATTTTGTTCTTTTGAGTTTTGGTCCACTTACAGGTGACTCAAAGGATATAAAAGAAGATCAATCCATTTCATTTCGTCACACACACTTGTTCATGATCTCACAGCTATTGAAGGAAGTTTTTCGCTGGTTTTGAAGAGAAAGCTATTTTGTGGTTATGCCTTAGCATGGAGGATTCTAGCTAGGGCACCCACACTTATTGAAGTCAAACCCTAACCTAGGGTTTCACTCACGAAGAGCAACAACATCGACATCTTCTCCTTCTTCACGTGCTAGGGTTTCACCCTAGCCCTCTTCACCTTCATGAGCAGCTTCATACACTCATCGACAGTCTTGGGTTCTCCACGGGCAGGCTCCCATCTTCATGGGCTGCCTCTCTTCCTCCTTCGGCAGCTCTCCTCTGCCCTTGGTCACCTACAACAAGCCCTATCAGGGCTTGGGCAGCCTCTATAGACCCTCGGGTAGGCAACAGACAACTCAGGAAGGGTTTCGGGCTGGCAGCAATCCCTTGGGCAGGAAACAGACAACTCGAGAAGGGTTTTGGGCTGGCAGCAACCCCTCGGGCAGGCAGCAGACATCCTGAGAAGGGTTTCGGGTAGGTAGCAAACCCTCGGGTAGGCAGCGGGCAGCTCAGACATGGTTTTGGGCAGGCAGCGGGCATCTCAGACATGGTTCTGGGCAGGCAACAGGGTTTCAAGCAGGCAGGCAGAAGGCTTGGGCAATTTTCTGGGTAGTAGACAGAGTTTCGGGCAGGGTGTGTTGGGCAGCAAAATCAGGCTCGGGCAGTACCTGGGTTGTTCGGGTAGGCAAACAGAAATTCGAGCAGCCTCTTTGAGATTCCGGGCAGCAGAGAAGAATTAGGGCAGAAAGCCCTAATTTGGTCTTGTTGTAAAATTGATCTTTTGTGATTTTTTATCAGTGATGTTCTGGAAGAATTATTGAAGAAAACATTCATCTCAAAATTTTGAGATTGAAGAACACAGTCATCTCATTTACGAGATGAATTACTAATGCTTTTGGGGTTTTTGTCCTTTAAAGGTTTCCCTAGTGAAAAACTCTTCTGTTCAGTGTTTTGATGTGTTGATGTATCTACTGCACTTATCTTTTGTTATCTTACAGTCTGCAAAATTTTAAAGTATTCATGCTAATGCTAAAATTCAACATGGTATCAAAGCTTAGCATGTGAAGACCCAGTAAGAGGCAAATTGTTGTTGTCTTCTTAGACCTTGGGATATTTTGCAGACTTGACTGTTGACTAGTGGCAGAGATGGCTACCAACATTTTCAGGCCAGAAGAAAAGCTTCAAGGTTTAGCCAACTACAATTTCTGGAAAGCTAGGCTTACAACCATACTAGAGGAAAATGACCTTGATGACATGGTGTTCAACACCATAGAAGAGCCAACATCTAATGCTGGCAGAGTTGCTTACAAGAAGAACCAGATTGAAGGAGTTGGCTCAACTTCACTTACAAGATTGATCGACTATTTTTAGTGTGGCAGATTCACTTAATTCAAGTTGATCGATGAATGTCTTATATGTTCTTGGTTTGAAGAAGAACCTTCTCTCTGTTGCTGGCTTAGAGGACAAGGGCTACAGAGTCCTCTTCATGGACAAGAAGGTCCTACTATGGGCAAAGAATGAAAAGCTAAGCTAAGCTGTACAGATTGGGGTTTGAGAGGGAGGTCTTTATAAGGCTTCCGGAAATTCCACTCATGCTTTGGTACATCATACAGTTGATCCATGTGAGTTGTGGCATTGGAGGTTTGGACACCTTCACTATACGACTCTTCTAGGCTTATAGAAGATGGTCACAGGTATGCCAGAGGTCTCTTCCAAACATGATGGAATTTGCAAAGGATGTGCTCTAGATAAGAACACTAAGAAATCCTTTTCCAGAAGTAAGAATCGATCTAAAGGTATATTGGATTTGATTCACTCTGACATTTGTGGACCTATGTCTTCACCCTCCTTGAGTGGGTGCTTGTATTATGTCTTGTTTATAGATGATCATTCTCGAAAGTCATGGATTACTTCCTCAAGGCCAAAAGTGAAACTTTTGACAGGTTCAAAGAGTTCAAGGCTCTGATTGAAAATCAAGCAGGTAGACACATCCTTATCTTGAGATCAGATAACGAAGGCGATTATGAGTCTAATGAGTTTGATGATTTTTGCCGAGAAGCAGGAATCAAGAAAGAGCTAACAATATCGTATAACCCTCAGCAGAATGGGGTTATAGAAAGGAAGAACATAACTATTTGTGAAGCTGCTAACGCCATGCTTACTGATCTAGATCTTCCTTTATCCTTGTGGGTTGAAGTTGCATGTACTGCTGTGTACATCCAAAATAGAAGCCCTTATGCTATCTTGGGGGAGAAGACTCCAGAAGAAGCCTTCACCAGCAAGAAACCTGCAGTTGACCACATGAGGATTTTTGGCACTCCGGTTTACATTAATGTACCAAAAGAAAAGAGGGCTAAGCTAGAGCCTTTCGAAAAGAAAGGTATATTTGTCGGTTACAGTGACAGCGCGAAGGCCTACCGCATCTATGTACCTGGACAGAGGTACATCGAAGTTAGTAGAGATGTAATCTTCCATGAGAAAGCCGTGTTTCGTCAAACACAAGAGTTTTCAAAGAAAGATGAAGGACCTCCTCTTGAGATTCCAGATTCCGAAGTTCAGAGGGAGGAAGAGGAACTTGAGGATCAAATTCTGGATGCACCTGAGGATACTGAAAGTCCACCAAAAGAACTGCTTGAAGTTCCTCCTTCTAAAAGGAGACCTGCTTGGTACCGAGAAACGGTACAAGAAGCCGAGAAGCATAAAGCTCCTCTCGGGACTTTCAGAGAAAGCATAAGACCACAGAAGTACTCCAGTCTTATGAGCCAACTCATTGTGTGCTGAACCTTTCACGTACGGCAAAGCAACAAGTCAATAGGTATGGGTTGATGCCATGATTGAAAAGTACAGTCCAATCATGAAGAATGATGTATGGGAAGTTGTTCCTAGACCAATAGGAGAGTTAGTGGTAACATCTAGATGGCTTTATAAAATCAAGCATGCTTCTAATGGCAGTGTGGAGAAGTACAAAGCCAGATTCGTAGCTCGTGGCTTCACTCAAAAAGAAGGCATTGACTATGATGAGATATTTGCTCTTGTTGCCAGGTATACTACCGTCATAACCATCATTTCTCTTATTGTAGTATTCAGATGGAAGCTACATCAGATGGATGTAAAGACAACCTTCCTTAATGGCAAGATTGATGAGGAAGTCTATATTAAACAACCTGAAGGCTTTGTGACTCATGGGAATAAGACCCATGTGTGTAAACTGAAGAAAGCCTTGTATGGACTCAAACATGCTTCGAGAGTCTGGTATGCGAGGATGGATGGATTCCTCCACAGCTTGGGGTTTTCCAAGAGTACTGCTGACTCCAATCTGTATTTTAAGGTTGTTCATAATCATATCTTGATCCTTGTCCTATATGTGGATGACTTGTTCCTTACAAGTGAGGAACAACTGATAGATCACTGTAAGAGGGAGCTTACCTTTGAATTTGAAATGAAGGATCTCGGTTTGATGCATTATTTTCTTGGCTGAGAGTTTTGGCAAAAGGCAGGCGCGATCTTCCTGACACAAGGGAAGTATGTAGTGGACATCTTGCAGAGATTTGGGATGCAGCACTGCAAGTCCATGAGCGTGCCCATGACTACAAACTTGACAAAGTTGCAAGACTTGTTACCACCTAAGTTGTACTTAGTGGTTTTTTATCAAGTGAGCCTGGTGAACTGGACAAGGATAACTTGTTCGAACTTCAGAGAACCTTCAGTCTTGCTTCTGGGAAGCTTTGTTGTACTATATCACATGTTCATACTCGATGGGGGAATTGTAATAAATGTTCTAGCATGATAGTGTCTGTAAAAGATTCGGTCTCTTAGACTTTATTTGTCAATCCGATCAACCCAGGGTGTTTTTTCCCTTGGTTATTATTGGTTGTTGAATAAACGACTGATAATTTCTGAGTTTTTCACTCCATACCTCCAAAGTTGGGGTGGTCGGCTTGGCATTTAGGCCTACTGAGGTTATTAGAGTCTATGTGTCAATGTATAAACATGCTAGACATCATGGTCGAGTCATATGAACATGTCTAAGTCCCCCTAGGTTTTTTCAATTTTTCAATTTTTTAATTTTTTCAGTGTTTTTTATTAAAATTTATTTTTTCCAAAACTTAGGCTATTTTTTAACAGTTTAATTGGAAAATTTGATTTTGTAATAAAAGTGGGCCAAATAATCAGTTTCAGTCATGTAGGTGCTCATTTTCAAGCTAAGAGCACCATGTAAATCCATGGACCCACTTTTTCCTAGTTTTGAGTGATTTTCCATCACCTAGGTCAGAAAGCCCCAAAAATCAATTATTGATTATTTTAATCAATAAATTGATGAATAATGGAGCAAATCCAAAATCATAAATCAGTGGATTCTCAGCCGATTTGATTGAAATCAGTTAGATTTGAAGCAGATTGACTGGATCTGACAAATCCTTGACTGAAGGAGGTGATCAAATCAGATCCAGAGTTGATCTTCAGCTATCTTCATGGGGAATTGCACCCTCTCTCTCTCCTCCACACGTGTGGACTCTCTTGGATGCTCTGTGGACTGATGTGTCGGTGTATGGGTTGATGTGTCAGCTCAATCAAGCCCCCGGTTGACAAGTAGGCTCAATTCAGCTTCAGTTCTGCATTGATTGACTCTCCATCAGCGGATTTCATCTGATTCCATGAGGAATTGCGCCCCCCCTGGGCTGGATGGCCTGTATTTTGTATATATCCTGCTGAGGCTCCCTCTTCCAAGCTAGTTAGAGCTGGATTGAAGGGCTTGCCATTGTAATTGTGTATTGATCATCATTTGTGAATAAAGAAGCTTTGGAGGCTATACTGTGTAGTGCATGTGTCTGTGTGGATTCTCAGTGTTATGCTGCTGATGTGGTAACTGCAATTTCTTTCCAAATTCTGTGCTGCTTCTGTGTTCTGGCTTCAAGGATTCGGTTGAATCAAGTAAGGGTGTAAACTAGGCAAGTTAGATTGCTTGATCTTGTTTATCCATATGATCTATGCTCAAAAATTTCAGTTATATGCTTAAATAAGATTATTTTTGCATGATCTTTCATTTTTGTTGCTTTATACATCTATATCCAGATCTCACAAGGTGTGTGCAGGCTTGTGTTATCTAGTTGCAGGTTCCTGATTGGATGAAGGTGTGGATCAAGATTGACGCCATTCCTTATCCAATAAGCTCAAGACTCTGTCCCTCAGCACTCCACAAAAAGGCCTCCTTTCAGCTTGCTCCATTCAAGCAACGAGCCGACCTTCTCTCCTCTTCTTCTCATTTCTAAAAAAAATCAACTCTTTTACCCGGTTACTTTGTTCATAGCTTTTATTTGGTTTAGATCTATCATCTTAAAAGTAATTTCAACATAGATCTATCCTCTCAAAGCCCATAGTCTAGATCTTGCTCTTAAAAGGTTTCATAAGCATTCTAGATCTAGCTTTAGGGAAATCGTTCTTTTTTGCATGTAATTTTAAAGAAAATTTGTAGCTTGCATGCATTTGATTTCTGTTTGCTGTACGTTAAAATTTCATATTCTGCAATAAAAGTGCACATCTTATTGGCTGCCCAAAAGGCAAGCCAAGATCCCAAGGAAAGCCTTGGGATCTTTCCTTGGTTCCTCTTTACCCTGCTTTCCTTGGTTCCTCTTTACCCTTTTTTAACTAGTCTTAACTTAGCTTTTTTTGGTTAAAAGTAAGCTGACCCAAAGGTACTTTCAGAGTGCTTTTGGGCATATTTTATTCTAATATGCTTGCTGGTTTTTAGTAGGTTTGACAAAAAAAAAATGAAGCTGTTGTTCGAAAGTGACCTCAGGAGCGTTCAAATCCCCCCAGGGGTCTCCCATTTGACTAAAACCTTAATTTTTGCACTTTGTAAGCTCTTGATTTCACTCCGTATAAGGATCAAGAGGAATTATATTAGTTCTCTGATATTGTAACGACTGTTAATAAAAAAAAATTTGAATAGGCTCTTTCGAGCCCATTCTCCATCCCCCCTGGGGGGATTTGCGTCCGTGTCTCTTTTTTTGCTTTTTCGTTCATCTTTCTTAAATCTAGCGTAGCTCTAATCGGCAGGGTAGTAGACTTTAATTCATTATCAGTATCATATTCCATATTTGATATTTTAAAGTAATCTTAATACTTACCCCACGACTTCCCGATTGACTCGAAAGGGGAAAGAGATTCGTGCTAGGAATAATTAGAAAACCGGAATTGTGTATTTGTTTTCTTTTTTGTCATTTGTTTTTTCAGCTATTATAAAATTAACCCCTCTTTGATTCCCTGATTGAGATCCACTTGGATCGAAAGAGGTTCTTGGAGGGTTTTCTTTTAAACAAAAACACCCATTGTAAAATTTACTAAAATTGACAAAACTCCGGTGTGTATGCTCTGCACTTGGCTGCGGTTTGTCCGATTAGTCAAGCTGTATCAAAAGCACTTGAGTGACTAGAATAATTAGGACTCACTCTCCCAAATTAACAAACCAACAGGTGAAAATCCAACACCTATATCAAACCATCACGGTGGCAAAATACCCAAAGGAAGCGAGAACTTCTGAAAAGTGACCTCGGGGCGCCGATCTCTGTCACACCCTAACGGGTGCGTTATGAACAATAGCCCAAGAGACTCCATTCAACCCACATATTCCTTGCGGGTAGCCGTGAAGGTTTAGTTTTGGACATACTCCAAGTACTCTCGGGTATATCTGGAGTCCACCCCTTCGCCTAATTTTAATCAACTTACACCTCAAATTTAACTTAAAACGTACCAAGAGGCAATTGCAAAACATTCACTCCAAGCACATGCAAGTACATTGATTCTTTTTTTGACTCCATTCTAAGGCACTGGTTATTTTCTTGCTTTATCTATATATTGTGTCTCAACATTGTGCTTTGGTGTGTTCATTTTTGTATCTTGTTATCTTTGATTGTCTATAGTTAAATTTCAAACTCCTAAGTAACTCATTTAGTTTAACATCACCACACTAAGTAATTATCCTTAGTAACTTAATAGGGTCTACCCCCCTTGGCTTCGTTAGGAGTTGAGCCTAAACGGAGGAGTCAAGAACAAGGTGATAGCCTTGACTCGATACTTGCCCCCAAGGACACACCGAGTGGCTTGAAGATTTCTGCCACGTGACCCAGGTGTGTGTAAGGCGGCAATAAGACTCAGTCACCAGTTCACAAGGTGTGGACTCTACTCTATATAGACAGCTCATTAGATCCTTGATGTATCTCGTACACACGAGACCAGATATTTGTCACACAGTGAATGCTCTGAGTCAGTTAATGTCTGATCCGAAGCACATACACTGGGTAGCTGCCAAACATGTACTCAAATATGTGCGGGGTACTATCACTTATGGGCTTAGGTATACTTCTAGTAGTGGAGCATTGTTAGCAGGATATGCTGATTCAGATTGGGCTGGCAGTGCAATAGACCGGAAAAACACCTCTGGTTACTGTTTCAGTATGAGATCTGCAATGATCTCTTGGTCCAACAGGAAACAGGGTTCCATAGCTTAGAGTACAGCTGAGGCAGAATATATTGCTGCAAGTGATGCCTGTAAGGAAGTAGTTTGGCTCAGGAAACTTCTATTTGATCTGTTCAGTGGAAAGCTTGACTCAACGATCATCCATTGCGATAATCAGGGTTTCATTAAGCTTTCAGAGACTCCGGTGTTTCATGATAGATCGAAACACATTGAAATGAAGTATCATTTCATCAAAAACCTAGTACAAAGAGGCACTCTGAAGTTGCAGTACATTCGTACAAATGAACAGATCGCAGATATCCTGACCAAGCCTCTGACATCAACAAAGTTCGTGGACTTTCGTGACAAGCTTGTCATGGCAGAGAATACCTCTCTCGCTGAGAGGGAGTGTTGATTTTTCCTGAGCAACATTGAGAGCCATTCTCTTAAGAGAATGGGGACATCTGGTCCGGGACCAAGATGTGGAACCAGTCCAGCACTGGGGGACTCAACCTTGAGTTGAGTAGCCATTCTGTTGAATGGAGACATCTGGTCAGGGATTGAGATGTGGAACCAGTCCAACACTGGGGGACTCAACCTAGAGCTGAGTGACCATTCTGTTGAATGGAGACATCTGGTTAGGGACCAGGATGTGGAACCAGTCCAGCACTGGGGGACTCGACCTACAGGTGAGTGGCCATTCTTTGAATGGAGGCACTTGGTTAGGTACTAGGAATTTAATCTAGTCCAGGACTAGGGACTCAGCTCGGGGCTAAGGGCCATTCTCCACGAGAATGGAGATGCTTGGTCTGTTACCAAGTATTTGACCTTGGGTCAAATTATGCAGCCTATGGCTAAGGCACCTGGTCTGTTACCAGGATATCACTATAAGCCCTAGACTGGGTCTGGGCATGTGAGACACTCTGACCCTCGATCAGTGGGCTTTGTGATCTTCTCCAAGGCTTAGCTACCCTTGGTTAAGACACCTAGTACCCAATCTTGGTATCACATGGAGTGTGAGATAGAAGCATTAGTAATTCTCTCTACTTATGATGATGTACTTTGAGTGGGGATGAGGGACAACCTTGACCACTTGTTTTGACCACATGGGTACTTGAAGAAGGCTAAAGTAAAAGTAAAAAATACATAAGGACCCTTAGTACCACTAAGGAGTCAAAGTGAAAGTGCAAAAAGACCTTTAATACCACTAAAGGTAAAAGTCAAAGTAATAAAAGAATAAAAGAATATTATTTTGTTCTTTTAAGTTTTGGTCCACTTATAGTTGGCTCAGGATATAAAAGAAGATCAATCCATTTCATTTCGTCACACACACTTGCTCATGATCTCACAGCTACTCAAGGAAGCTTTTCGCTGGTTTTGATGAGAAGGTTGTTTTGTGGTTATGCCCTAACATGGAGGATTCTAGCTAGGGCACCCACGATTATTGAAGTCAAATCCTAACCTAGGGTTTCGCTCACGAAGAGCAGCAACAACAACATTTTCTCCTTCTTCACGTGCTAGGGTTTCACCCTAGCCCTCTTCACCTTCACGGGCAGCTTCATACACTCACCTGCAGTCTTGGATTCTCCATGTGTAGGCTCCCATCTTCACAGGCAACTTGAAATTCTTCATAGGTTACCTCTTCTTCCTCCGACAACTCTCCTCTACCCTTGGTCACCTACAGTAAGCCCTACCAGGGCTTGGGCAGCCTCTTCAGATCCTCGCGCAGGCAACAAAAAGCTCGGGAAGGGTTCGGAGTTGGCAGTAGACCCTCTGACAGGCAACAAACAACTTGAGAAGGGTTTCGGGCTGGCAATAGATAGCTCGAGAAGGGTTCCGGGCAGGCAGCAGGCAGCTCAGATAGGGTTTTGGGAAGGCAACAAGGTTTCGGGCAGGCAGGCAGAAGGCTCGGGCAGTGTTACAGGTTGCAGACAGAGTTCCGGGCAGCTTGGGCAGTGTTCTGGGCAGCAGACAGAGTTTCGGGCAGGGTGTGCCAGGTAGCAAATCAGGCTCGAGCAGCAGCTGGGTTGTTCGGGCAGGCAGACAGAAATTCGGGCAGTCTCTCTGAGATTCTGGGCAATAGAGAAGAATTAGGGAAAAAAACATTAATTTGGTCTTGTTGTAAAATTTATCTTTTGTGAATTTTTATCAATGATGTTCTGGAAGAATTATTGAAGAAAACATTCATCTCAAAATTTTGAGATTGAAGAACTTAGTCATCTCATTTACGAGATGAATTACTAATGCTTTTGGGGTTTTTGTCCTTTAAAGGTTTCCCCAGTGAAAAATCTTGTGTTTATTGTTTTGATGTGTTGATGTATCTATTGCACTTCTCTTTTGTTATTTTACAGTCCACAAATTTTAAAGTATTCATGCTAATGCTAAAATTCAACACCTAACACTTAGCTTGCTTTCGGAACACGATTGAGGCACTGGTCTAGCCTCCGATATCCCTATTAGATCTTCATGGGACTTATAAAACGTATGTAAATGCAATCTAGACATTCATCACTAGAAATACAACAAACTACATGTGCAATTCATTCATGAAATATTCTATGCATCACAAGCATAACATCAATCAGTTCATACACATAGATTAGCTTAATTCTAGGCCGTGAACAACAATCTATTGAACAAGTCAACTATCATTTCATTCAATTAAACATGAATACACATTCATCCATCACATAGAAATTTTGAACATTCATCAACCACAAAATACTTATATTTTCAACTGGAATTGTCCAAGCAACTGGCTATGTGAGGTCAATGTTCCACCACACCATAGGGCTTTGTCTAGCCTATATTATTTTAGCTGAGAGGCCACCCTCGAGCTGGGATTTTTTATCCAATAAGGAGATCTACACTTAGGCTCCCTCATAGCCTTAGGCACCATTGCTCATGCTAAGCCAACAAATTGTTGGGTTTATCAAGCATGCAGGGAGATTAGGAAGCTGAATGCTAAGCCAACAACCTACTGGGTTTATCAAGCCATTTGCTCATGCTAAGCCAATAACCAATTGTGTTTATCAAGCATGCAGGGAGACTAGGAAGGTGAATGCTAAGCCAACTTATCAAATATGCAAGGAGACTAGGAAGGTGAATGCTAAGCCAACAACCTGTTGGGTTTATCAAGCCATTCACTCAACTTAAGCTAGTAACCCACTGGGTTTATCAAGCATGCAGGGAGACTAGGAAGGTGAATGCTAAGCCAACAACCTGCTGGGTTTATCAAGCCATTCACTCATGCTAAGTTAGTAACCCACTGGGTTTATCAAGCATGCAGGGAGACAAGGAAGATGAATTTCTAAGCCAACAACTTGTTGGGTTTATCAAGCCATTCAAACTTTCGATCTCTCTCCAAATTCTAATTCTTGGTCATGCTAAGGTTCAACCACCAAGATTCACCTCGCAAGCTTCAATTCTCTTTCCCTCCCTTCTAGGAATGCATCACGCATAGTTCAATTGGGTCTTTTTTCTTCTTTACACGCCAATTGGCTAGCAAATCCACACGCTAGGATTAGGGTGAAGGAATATACTCCACGCATTTTTTTTAACGAGGACACAACTCTTCTCACGGTTCAGGGGGAAAGAATAGGACTGCGTGGTTCTATCAATTACGCTATCGTTTTTCCCATGACGATTCTTGATTCATGGAACACACTTTCGCACGTACTTGACTGCTGCTTCCATTAATTCGTCCTATACCTGGCCATACCATCACTGAACTTAGACCCCATGCTTCATTGCTGGAGGTAAATTCCCAACCACTTTATTACAACAAAGTTAAGGGTGGCAAGGGCGCCTTCTTGGGTTCTCAAGGTGGCACATGGCAACATAGGGTTGACTCTCTCATACCCCATCACCTTTCCCTAGTGGACAACATACAACCCCATTCTTTGTCGTTGCCTCCATAGCCAACCTTAGACATTTTATTTGCATTATAATTGTTTATAGGATTTTACATTTTCCATGGCTTACTGGCACATGGTCTACCAACATAAATTACTTGCCTTTAAACAAACTATTTACTAGCGAGGCCTTGGCCTTGAGCTCCTCGCTAGGAATCATACATCGCATATACACAATATCTACACTTCAAGCCAATATATACACTAGGGGTCTAATGGGGGCATTACAATCCCCTCCCACTAAAAAGAACACAGTCCTCGATGTTTTCAAAACTAAACAAAAATGTGTATGCCTCTTTCATGGCATCCTCCAGCTCCCAAGTAGCTTCATTTGGTCCAAGGTGCTTCCACTGCTCCTTCACCTGTCCGATGGCTCAGTTCCTTAGCAATGTTACCTTCTTATTGAGTATGCGCGCAGGCTCCACTTGGAACTCTCCCTCGGGTTCCACTCGGATTACATTCCAATCAATTATGTGATTAGGATCATGTACATACTTCTTAAGCAAAGAAACATGAAACACATTATGCACTCTCATGTTAGTAGGCAATGCAATCCTATATGCAACTGGTCCTATCCTATCAAGGACCTCAAATGGTCCGCAATCTCTTGGTGCCAACTTAACACAACTTCCCAACTTTAGGGAACTTTCTTTGGCTTTACTCTCAAGTAAACATGATCTCCAACTTTCAATTCCTTATGCACTCTTTTCAAATCCGCATAACTCTTTCACTTGTCTTGTGCTGCCTTTAAATTCTGCTTGATTTTAACATCTTCTTGTTCCATCTCTTGAATCAATTTTGGTCCAAGCACTACCCTGTTGACTGAACTATCTCAACTCACTAGAGTTCTATATCCCTTGCCATATAATGCTTCAACAGGCTCATTCCCAGTGCTGCTTAATGACTATTGTTGTATGCAAATTCTACCAAGTGTAGGTAGCCTTCCCACGTGGTTGGCTTGTCCATTACATACATCCTCAACATGTCTTTAATGACTATTGTTGTATGCAAATTCTACCAAGTGTAGGTAGGCTTCTCACTTGGTTGGCTTGTCCATTACATACATCCTCAACATGTCTTCAAAGACTTGATTCACTCTTTCGGTCTAACCATCTGTTTGGGGATGATATTCTGTTGTTAAAGTTTTAGGGTTAGGTTAGGATTTGACATAAAAATATACTTTAATGCATACACAGAATTAAAAACAAAGTTAGATTTAGAATAGTAATGTTGCAATAAATTCAAACATAATTTTTGTCTCTTTCAACTTTAACACTCCATTGGTCACTGCGTTAAAGTTGGTCCTTGAGATGATTTACCAAATGCCATGTACAGTAGCAATATTATAACTGATGAAACAAAACAATAACAATGTACAAAAAATAACAACAGTACTAAATAGTAACAAAGAACAATAACAATACTATTCTAGAATTGCTTTGGATCAACCTTATACTCTGATACTTTTAGGTTTTGATCTTGTCACCAAAGGGACAAGTCACCTAGATGAACAAATGACGTACCTTGAGAGAGATTTTAAGAGGGTTATAGTAGTAAGGGTACAAACCTTAGATTCTTTATCAACATGAAGAGAAACTTCAATTCTTTATCCAGGCTTCAACAAAACTTCTTAAGAAAGCAAAGACATAGGTCACAACTCAGTCGAGAAACAGTCACGCCAACAGAGAGACACCCATTCACGCCAACAGAGAGACACACAATCATGCCCAACAGAGAAACACAGTCACGCTAGCAGAGAGAGACACTGTCACGCCAACAGAGAGACGCACAGTCACGCTAGCAGAGAGACACACAGTCACGCCAGCAGAGAGACGCACAATCACACCAACAGAGAAACACAATCACGCCAGCAGATAGACACACAGTCACGCCAGCAGAGAAACACACTCAGGGCAGCAGAGAAACACAATCACGCCAGCAAAGAGAAACACAGTCACGCCAGCAGAGAAACATAGTAATAGTCACAGTCCAGCAGAGACGACATGCAGTAATAATCCAGTAAAGAGAACACGCAGTCATAGTCCAGCAGAGAGGACACGCAGTCACAGTCTAGCAGAGAGGACACACAACCACGGGCAAGGGAGACACACCATAGTTTCGGTTCAGCAGAGAAAGGACAACACAGTGTCGATCTAGCAGAGAAAGGACTCCATAGTCCCGATCCAATAGAGAATGTAACACGACCCAGTAGAAGAGGGATACCACAATCCCGCTTTAGCAGAGAAGGGACACCATAGTCCCGATTCAACAGAGAAGATCACGACTCAGTTAGGAAGGTCACGACAGAGTCAAGGTTGAGTCAAGCAGCCCAAAGCTAGCTAGAGAAACATAAAACAATAGTCACAGCCAAACTGGAAAGGTCACGCCCAGTTAAGGAGGGTTCAATCAATCATCAACAATCATGGTTTGAACAGGTTAAAGGCAACCTCAATCCACATAGAGAAAGGATCAACGAAGACTTGGAAGAAGCTTCATGCTTATGAGGGAGATTTGGTCTTTGATGTAAACTCATAGGTCTTTGATGTATTTGGTCAATACTAGACCATATTTCTATTTTGCGATGAACACTCTTAGCCAATTCATGATGGAGCCTACGAGAGTGCACTAGATAGCCGCAAAACATGTGCTGAGGTACCTTGCTAGGACAGTAGACTATGGCCTTCACAGATTCAAATTGGGTAGGTCGTGTGACGGATCGAAAGAGCACTTTCGATTGTTGATTCAGTTTGGGTTCAACAATTGTGTCATGGTTCAGTAGAAAGCAAAAGTGCGTTGCTTTGAGTTTTGCAGAGGTTGAATATATGGCAACTAGCCAGGCTAGGTGCGAAGCATTGTGGCTTCACAAGTTGTTGGTTGACTTATTTGATTAGGAGTTGAGACCTACAACTATTTACTGTGACAATCAAAGTTGCAATCAAAGTTGCATCTGCCTCTCTGAGAATCCAGTATTCCATGACAGGTCAAAGCATATTGAGATCAGATATCACTTCATCAGAGACTGCTCAGATGGGTGTTGTTGAGCTACATTACATTTCTACTGAGTAGCAGGTAGCTAACATCCTAACAAAATCTATGGGGAGAGGAAAGCATATTCCCTTCAGAGATAGGTTGGGGGTGGTGAAAAACACTTTTCTCGATAAGAGGGAGTGTTGAAAAAGTACCAAGGCAAAAGTGTTGTTCACTCATGTGATGGCTAGGGGTGAATAACATTTAAAAGTGGTCCCTAGTACTTTATAAAGTGAGATACACTTTTATTTAATAAAGTTACTTTATAAAGTGATTTTAGGTTATATTTTTAAACTGACTTTATGAGATTATTAAAAGTGGGTGAAGTAATTAATTGCTCATTAATTATTTAAGTGAGGTAAATCATTCAATGAGAAAAGTTTAACATTTAATGAGGGCCCTAGATCTCATCTAGTTTACTTTTAATCCTAGCCATTGGATCAAAAGAGGTGGTTACCTCAAATAAAACTAGGGAAAGGCATTGAGATCCAATTCATTGTTACTCATGAGTTCTGGAGAGCAAGAGGAAAAGGAGATTGAGAGATTCGACTTCTGAGAGAGAGAAACCCTTGTGTAATTTTCAGACTTTAGACTTGGTATGATTCCCAAGGAGAAATAACATTTAATGCTTACATTATTTTCTGGAAAGAGGGGCACAATTTTCCAAGCAAAATTGTATAGCAGGCATTCGTTTCAAGACAGGGTCGTACTGTGCATTTACTACTGAACCATACAACGACACGAAGATTGAGGCAAGAGCCGGGCACGATTTTTTAGGTAAAGTACAACATTTAATGTTGTTAGTAAGCTGTACAAGGCATGTTTTTTGAGGAGAAACACTTGTACAATCCATAGATTTCGAGAAAATCAGACACATAAATTGAGGAGCAACATACCATATTGTTCACACGTGTGGGCTATACAGGCACAAATTTCGAGGTGTCGATTTGTCAGTCCGTACAACAAAATTTAAGAGTGATTTTGGCACGTATTTCGAGAAGAAATAAGGAGATAAGTACTATTGTTTTAAATTTGTAATTTTTGCCTTGAAGAAATAAAAATTCTCTCTCTAATCAGGTTTTCCCTTCGGGGTTTTATCTTGGACCAATTTGGTAAAATATCATCATGTTAAATTTTTGTGTGTAACTGTCATAAATTTTATGAGTTTGAAAAGTTTGAAAATTTTCCATGTGTTTCAAATAAAATGTATTTTTCCTGCATGTAGTGAGTTTTTACAGCTATGGGGTTTGGGCATTAAACTTCATATGAAAAGCTAAACTTGAAACTGGGTTGAAAATACAAGAATTTTCATCTTGGATTACCAAGTACATAATGTTAGCTTTTGTAGCTTTCTAGGTACTTCTATGTTGGGGGTGTCTAGCAACATAGAAGGAGTCGAGGTGATTTCTAGACATGTATTATAAAGGTGGAGTTACAACACCTCATGTAAATGGTTTTGGCTTGCCCATGGTATTGGAGTGCCCATTATATTGGTCCATGGGATTTGCATGAGTGTGAGATTATATAAAGGAGGGTTAGAGTATGATCACGGTTATAGGAGTGAAGGAGATCTTCGATAGTGGTTAGTATCACATTTACAAGAGTCGACTTTCCTCTTGTAGTGAGCATTCTTGAGCATTCTAGATCTAAGGTGGATATAGGGTTTGTTTGTCTAGTGTGCAGAGGGGATTTGGATTATCTTCTTGGGTGTTTGGTCCAGATTCAGAGAGTGTATCCGGAAGACTATTGTGGTTCTATTGTAATCAAATCCTACAATAAGAAGAAGACAAACATTTGTTGGTTTGCCGTGAAGGACTAGGGTTTCTAGGGTACATCTTGTGTTGTGGTTTTCTCTCTATATTGTTGCTTAGTATTGTGTTTTAGTATTTTATTTTCAGAAGTTTAATAAAAAAATTTGCTAAGTGAATAATAAAGTTGTAAATAGAACTACTAAGGCTTGTAGAAATTTCACAAAGCATAGATGTGTGGCTCGAGGAGTTGAACTAGCGTGTGGTAGTTGTTGAAAAGACGAGCTGTTGGGAAAATTGTAGAGCTCTTAGGCTGAGGCATTGACCAATAGATCATTGGCAGCAGGACCGATATTTGGTTGTTGCGCGGTGTGCTGGAGGCGAAGTGTGGCCACGGACAAGTAGGTGAGTAGGACGTGCACGTGATGCAGGGACGACGGATCGGGTTGTGTAGAGGCTCGATCAAAACAACACGCGGGCATGAGGCAAAGAGTGACAGCGTGCCATTGGGCATGGAGTGCAACTGGAGTTGTGGGCGCATGTTGGACATGACGGTCGTGAGCTAAACCGCCTATTGAAGACCACTATCGGTAGTAAAACGTGGTAGCCGCTGGTAGTAGTTGCTAGCAAAAGCCAAGTGACAGATTAGCAGGGTAACACGACTAGTAGGGAGAAGGTGGATTGTGCTTGAGTTGAACGCGAGTGGTTGCATAAGGCAGAAACAAAAGCTGTGTGGACCCACATGGAGTTTGGGTTGATGGCTGAAGAGAATAAAGCAACTCCCAAGTGGGTGCCACTAAGAAAGGCTAACCGTTAGTGTGGAAGAGGCTAGCAGGGAAAACAAGGCCAGCTATTTCAGCTGCTGGTAGTCAACTGTTCAACCATTGGGAAATTACTTAGGGCAACATGGAAGAATTTTGGGCACAACAGAAAGCACTAAGGGTAGCCTAGGAACTGCCCAAAAAGGCTACAGGCAACCTAGAAATTGGGGCAAGCCTAGGGTAGTGCGTAAGGGGTAGAAGTGCGTAGAAAAGGCCATGGGCAGGGCAAGTAATCCGGACAGCCTAGGGCAACTACATGGATCATGCTTGTTATCACTGGAGTTTGCCCCTTGACTGCTGAGGCTCAAAGTCCAAGGAATCTTAAGGTTTTCTAATAAATGACTAGGTTTCGGGTTTTTGATTATCCTATAGGTGAAGGAGGAGATGAGGCATAAGGTAACCAAAATAGTCAAACAATATATATAATTGAACCATGATCAGATATAGAAGACTATGAGTATGAACTACATAAAGACTGCGGAAGTTTCAGATCTAAAGTACATAATAAACATTCAACTCATCCATAAGAATTCAAGGATAAATAACATTTATCAAAGAACAAAATTTTGAATCAAGTGTTCAAACTGAACAAAAACATCTATTATGACAAAAGAACAAAATGGCTCATCTTGAATATAACATCATTCCAAGACAGTCTTTATATAAACTAAAAATATCACATACATGCCAGATACATGTGACATCCTGTAGCCTGGTCTCCCAGAATTATTCCCCATACAGCGCTTTCTCGAGCCACTTGGGTGAAACCTCCTCCTTTCCATTTGATTCATTACATTTATAATAAATTAGAGATCTGAAGATAGTTTCTAGATCCAAAACTCTAGGGTTGAATATGCCCAAAATAGCAAAATCGGATTTTGAGGGAAATCTGACGAATTTCTCGAAAAAATGGCCTGAAATAACCACCCGTATCTGCTAAACCATGATAGCTGTTTAAATTCGGAGAGAGGTTTTTGTAAATAGGTCCGTGATGAACAAAACCTCTTTTGGTTTTTAAAATTTCCTCTCCAATTGATCGGAATACATGCCCAAATATAATGACAAAAACAGGAAATTATTAAATGTTAGGATCTGGAAAAATAGGCCATAAAGATTCATTTGAATCTTCCAAACCATGACACATGTTGCAAAACTGAAGAAGTTTTTTGTGAATGAGCTCGTCCTTAACAAAAACCTCTTTGGGTTTTCTGAAATTCACTTCCGTTTCCTCGTAATCTGTGTCCAATGACAATGACTAAAATAGAGAAAAACAGACATTCCGACAGCGAAGTAAATTTTGATAGGACAAATTCTGGTACTAACAATGCCCATGGCTTTGGGCAGACCCAAGACGATTTGGGAAACATCGAGCAACATCCAGAAGAACTTGGGTAGGGATTGTGAAGTTTTCGAGGGATTTCGAAAAGCTATTTCTGGTAGTAGCATGATCTTCCAGTTTAGAGGAAAGCAGTTTCAACAACAACGGATGTGTTTGATCCTTGGAAGTGGTGTCTCCGGAAGTACCTTCCTCACTAAGAGCGAGAGTTAGTTTTTGTAGCTCGCAGGTACTTCTATGTTGGGGGTGTATAGCAACATAGAAGGAATCAAGGTGATTTCTAGACATGTATTGTAAAGGTGGAGTTATAACACCTCATGTAAATGGTTCTATATGGCCCATGATATTGGTCGTCGGTATTCGCATGTGTGAGATTATAAAAGGATCCTTAGAGTATGATCACAGTTATAGGAGTAAAGGAGATCTTCAGTACTAGTCCACATCACAATTACAAAAGATGACTTTCCTCTTGTAGTGAGCAGTCTAGATCTAATTGGATCTACAGTTTATTTGTTTATTGTGTAGAGAGAATTTGGATTATCTTCCTGTTTTTTTGGTCAAGATCCAGAGAGTGTATCCGAAGGACTACTGTGGTTCTACTGTAATCAAATCCTGCAATAAGAAGAAGACAAACATTTTCTAGTTTTCCCTAAAGGACTGGGGTTTCCAGGGTACATCTCGTGTTGTGGTTTTCTCTCTAAATTGTTGTTGAAGAATGCAACTTCGGAAGATATTCTTACTGTACTTTTATTGTATTATTGTTGTACATCCTTTGGGAGATGTTATTGATGTACTTGGTCATGGAAAAGTATTGTAAGAATCAATGTAATCCTTCCGTTGTAAGTTGAGTCAATAGTACCAACAAGAAATATTATATAAATGTTATTTTGAGTCTCCCTAGATAAGTTGGCTCTGTAAGAGTAACAAGTCAGCCCAGTTAGGTAAAAAGGTCGCTCACTTGAGGAGTATAAATAGAGAGGGTGCACCTCTCATTTGGACACACACTCAACTCAAGCAAGTGCGCAAGAGAGAGAGAGAGAGAGAAAAGAGGTTCGCTGGAGTGAAGTAGTTGCTATTGTCTTTGGGGTTTATATTATCTTGGTTTGGTTCGCTAGAGTGAAGAAGTTGCTGGGTTTTCTCACTTGCGGTTTACTAGATGAAAATCTCCGGGTCTATTGTGTTGCTGTGCTTATCTTTCTTTCAATGATCCTATTGCATATGCTTATGATGTTATAATGCACATTGTTTGAATATCTAACATAATCGTATTGAAATTCTAACATGGTATCAGAGCCATCCTAAAAGAAGACTTTGTGCAGTTGTCACTAATAAAAGTTGGAAACTAGGGCATCAAAGTTTTGGCCCTTTCCTTCCATAGATTTATTTTGAAAGATATGTTTTGGTAACTAGGGCATCAAAGTTTGGCCCTTTCAATCCATAGATTTATCTTGAAAGATATGTTTTGGTAACTACCTCAATAGGGCACATGTTTCTGTAGAAACCGATCTCCATTATGAGGATTTTCAGTTTTGCCCTAATTTCTACTAGAACCGGGAAACTAGGGCTTCCTGTTCTGGACACTTCCCTCCACAGATCAACTTCCTTTCCTTCCATAGATTTATTTTGAAATATATGTTTTGGTAACTAGGGTGTCAAAGTTTAGCCCTTTCCATTCATAGATTTATCTTGAAAGATATGTTTTGGTAACTACCTCAATAGGGCACATCTTTCTGTAGAAACAGATCTCCATTATGAGGTTTTTCAATTTCACCCTTATTTCTACTAGAACCAGAAAACTAGGGCTTCCTATTCTGGACACTTCCCTCCATACATCAACTTGAAAAGGAAGATAATATAACTCGCCCTAGGAGGGTGCATCTTCCCGTGGAAGCAGATTCTAGTTTTGTGGATTTTCAATTTTTTACCTAACATTATTGTTGGCGGAAAACTAGGGCATTGGGTTTTCTACAGTTATGTCCACAGATTTGGGAAAATGACTACATTTTTCAACTCGCCTTGAGGAGGCACATCTCCCTCTCCAATTAGTTTTGCAAGATGCCAAAGTTGAAAATAAGGGGTTTTTTTTTTTAAACCTATCAAACCCTATGTAATTTAGAATCGGTTTTCTAGAAAGGCATTGAAGCAAGCATCTAATTGAAGCACTCTCATTGGTAAGCACTAATCTCTCTATTTCCATTTGAGGTTCTCATTTTATCAAGATGGCAAACAATACCAAGCTTGAAGGAGTTGAGAACTTCCAAGCATGGAAGTACAGAGTGCTTCTCATACTAGAAGAACATGATTTGGAAACTATGTCAAAGGAGAAGTTGCAGAGGCAGAGGGAGATCAAGACAAAGCTAAGCATAAGAAGAACTTGGTCAAAACCAAGACGATTATTGCCGATTCCATCAAGGGTCATTTGATCCCACATGTATCCTCCTTGAAGACTCCCAAGGAGTTGTTTGATGCTTTGACCAGCCTGTATGAAGGAAAGAATATCAATAGGAAGATGACCTTGAGGGCTCAATTCAAGGGTCTGAAGACGCAGAGCTTAGAAAGCATACAATCTTACTTCACAAGTGTCTCCCAAATCAAAGAACAACTAGAAGCTATTGGAGACAATGTTGAAGAAGCAAAAGTGGTGATGACTACCGTGAATGATCTCCCAAGATCATGGGAATCTTTCATTCAAGGAATTTGTGCTAGAAGAAGGCTCACCAAATTCAGTAGACTATGGGAGGAATGTATGTAAGAAAAAGCTCAATTGGTAGCAAGAGAAGAAAAAATGAGTGAAGATGACAATCAAGCCCTAAAAACTCATGCCAAGAAGGGAAAGATAAAAAAGGGAGAACATTCTCACAAGAAGCCTAGAAGATCTAAGAAGAACTACTCACAGTTCAGGTCTTTCACTTGTGATAAGAAAGGACATTTTGTAAAGGATAACCCCAAGAAGAAAGAAAAGAAGAAGAGATATCATGATCACGCTACATAAGATGATGATGAACCGGTTAAGAAGAGAGCATGGGAAGATTCCTCAAGTGACGAGGAATATGTACTTTGATCCAAAAGGATTTACCACATAAGATGAAGCTTATCTACTTGTGTATTTTGTGACAACTAGAGTTGTGTGAAGTTGTTTGAGAACCCTGTGTTCCATGACAAGTCGAAGCACATCGAGATCTGGTATCACTATATCAAGGATATGGTCTATAAAGAAGCGGTGAAGCTCCAGTACATTGCGACAGACAAGGAGATAACTGATGTATTGACCAAGCCTTTGATGATAGTGAAGTTTGAGTACTTTAGGGACAAGCTTGGAGTTGTCCAGAACGATGTCCATCGCAAGAGGGAGTGATGAGTCCCTGTGGGCTTCACATCCAGCATGAAAAAGGGTTGTGGAAGACAAGTGGTCTTCACATCCAACATGAAAAAGGGCTGGCTCTGTAGAAGACGAGTGGTCTTCACATCCAACATGAAAAAGGGCTGGCTCCGTCGAAGACATGTGGTCTTCATATCCAACATGAAAAAGGGCTGGTACTGTGGAAGATGTATGAGACTTGCATCCAATATGAAAAAGGACTGGCACTACAGAGATGTGCATCCAATATGAAAAAAGACTGGCACTGTGGAGAGTTACATCCAATATGAAAAAGGACTTGCTCTATAGAGGTACACCCAGTATGAAAAAGGATCGGTTGCTGTACGGGTAGCTCCCAACATGAAAAAGGGTTGGTTGATGCATTGATATGAGGGTAGCTCCTAGCATGGAAAAGGGTTGGTTGATGCATCGATATGAGGGGTATCTCCCAGCATGAGAAAGGGTTGGTTGATGCATCGATATGAGGGTTACACCCAGCATGAAAAAGGGTTGGTTGATGCATCGATATGAGAGTTGCTCCCAGCATGAAAAAGGGTTAGTTGATGCACTGATATATATGAGAGGTACAACCAGCATGAAAAAGGGCTAGTTGTTGTACAAACTTATGATGTATATGTTAGATTTTTAAAAGTTTTATGCCCAATAACAAGATCACTGAAAGAATGACAAGCACAACAAGACAAAGAAGAGACAAAGATTTATCCTGGGAAACCCTCGTGAGGAAGAAAACCCAACAAAACTTCCTCGATATAGAATCCAACCAAGTACATTGTAAGACTGCAAGACTAAGATACACTGCTTCTTCTCCTTTAGATGGACTCCTCTTTCTCTCTCTAGCGAACTTGCTTGAGTTGTGAGTGTGTCCAAATGAGGAGGTGCTTCATCTATTTATACACATCAACTGTGAAGCCTAATTAGTAATAACCCAACATGGTCGACTTCACCTCTCCAACAAGGCCTACTTGCCTTGGGAGACAGAAAAATACATTTTAATAATTCTTTTGTGGGTACTATTGACTTGACTTACAACGGAGGTTTTACCTCAAGACTTTACATGACCAATTACATCAATAACATCCCTAATCGGAGGAACAACATCTTCGGAAGGGAGGGACAACAATAATATAATATAAAGTACAATAGAATATCTTCCGTAGTTATATTATTTCAACACTCCCTCTTAACAAGGAAGGTATTCTACATCAACAACAATATCAACAACAACTACAACTGTACAACTGACTGGTGGATCTATATGTCATAGGAAGTTTTGTAAGAACATCATCATAAGCATCATCTTCATCACATAATATCATTATCGCGGAACTCCATCTTTACAGAACATCATCATCGTCGAACATCATCATCATGGAGCATCATCATCATGTGCAACATCAGTATGAGAGTACTGGAACATCATCATCATCTGCAACATCAGTATGCGAATAATGGGACATCATCATCATCTGCGACATCAGTATGTGAATACTGGAACATCATCATCATGTGCATTATCCGTATGTGAATATTGGAACAACAACATCATTAGCATGTTAGTGCTAAAAACAACATCATCAATAAATAAATGCTAGATCATCATCCGCTTTATCGGCATAGAGATGTTGCAACAACATCATTATCATTAGCATAAAATGCTAAGACAATATCATCATTGTCAGCATATCAATGCTGTAGCAACATCATTATCATCATCATCATCATCATAGAAATGCTGGAGCCACAACCACGTAAACATACTCAGCACAGAGTGTTGGGACTACAACCACATCAACATCATTAGCACAGATTCCTGGGACCACAACCACATCAACATCATCAGCATAGGGTGCTGGGATCACAACAATGCCAACATCATTAGCATAGAGTGCTGCAACCATTTGAAGCAACATCATGGTAGGCACTCTGGGAGACCCAATCGACCTTGTCTCGCTTACTAATCTTTTGGACCAAACAAGCCTACCGATCTCTACCTGGGGACCAAACAAGCCTTTTCTAGCTTACTAACCCTTTTGGGCCAAACAAGCCTAGCCAGACATACTAATCCCTTTAGGGTCAAACAGGTCTTGTCAACATTGATATACCAATCCTAATGGGATCAACTAGGCCTTATCGTGCTGACATACCAATCCTAGACTGAGCCGCCACACCACTGCAACAGGAACCACAACCATATCCACATCAGCACTCCCTCTTTATAGAGAGGTCCTTATGGAGTACACCAAGCTTGTCTCGAAAATATTCAAACTTTACACAAGACAAAGGCTTAGTCAATACATCGGCCACTTGTTCCTCTGTAGGAACATATGGGAGCTATACAATTCCCTTTTGCACCATGTCTCAAATATAATGGAACTTTATCTTTATGTGTTTTGACTTGTCGTGAAACATGAGGTTCTCTATCAGCTTGATCCAACTCTGATTATAGCAGTAGATATCAGTCACATCCATCTCTGTATCGGACAATCTTGTTAGCAACTTGCAGAGCCAAACTGCTTCTGTACAAGCTGAACATGTGACAATGTATTCAACCTTTGTTGTACTGAGAGCAACACAAGTCTGCTTTTTGCTAATCCATGAGATCACTCTTGATCCCAAACTGAAACAACATCCTGAGGTACTCTTTTTGTCATCGATGCTCCCATCCCAATCTGAATCTGTATAACCATGCAGTCTAATCTCACCATCGACTGCATATCTGAGGCCACAATCCAATGTGCCCCTAAGGTACCTCATCACATGTTTTACTGCAACTAGGTGAACATGTCGAGGCTCCAGCATATACTGACTCAGTGTGTTTACAACAAAACATATATTTGGTCTAGTATTAGTCGGATACACCGGTGAGCCAATAATATGTCGGTACAATGTAACATCCACTATATCTGATGAATCATCATTCAACAGCTTCAAGTTGGTCACCATCGGAGTGTTCATTGCTTTGCAATCCAGCATCCCAAATCTCTTTAGGATCTCAACAACATATTTTCCTTGATTTAGGGAAATCTTATTCGGGAACTGCGATACTTCAAGACCGAGAAAATAGTGCATCATAACAAGATCTTTCATTTTGAATTCAACAACAAGCTTCTTCTTACATTCATTAATGAGCTTCTCTTCACTTGTTAGGAATAGGTCATCGACATATAGAAATAGAATCATAAGACCTTCATTGACAACCTTATAGTAAAGGTTGGAATCTGCTTTACTCTTGGTAAAGCCCAAGCTCATCAGAAATCCATCAATTCTTCCATACCATGCTTTGGGTGCTTGCTTTAACCCATATAATGCTTTCTTCAATCTGCGTACATGTGAATTTTTGTCATGGGTTTCAAAACCTGGAGGTTGTTCAATGTATACTTCTTCTATCACACCAATAAGAAATGTCGTCTTTACATCCATTTGGTGTAGCTTCCATTTCATCTTGGTTGCTAAGGCAAGGACAATTCTGATTGAGGTATATCTTGCTAATGGTGCAAAAGTCTCTTCATAATCAATTCCTTCTTTCTATGCGAATCCTCGAGCTACGAATCTTGCCTTGTACTTCTCAATACTTTCATCTGCTGAATGTTGTCTTGAATATCCACTTCTCTCTTGGTCTTGGTACTACATCCCAAACATCATTCTTTATGATAGACTGGTATTCTTCGAGCATTTCATCCATACATTCCTTCTTCTCTGTAGTTTCTTCAAAACCGGTAGGTTTTGCATCAACAAGATTACACATTAAGGCCACATAGCTGGAGTAGTTCCTTGGTCTCTTGTTTCCTTCTGGAGCTCCATATTTTTCTGCACCTTGAATGACATCACGAGCCCAAGCTGGTCTTCTCTTTTGTGAGATCATCTCCTGAGGTATCTCGTTCGAATTTTGAGACTCTTCCATGTCATGGTCTTTTGGTATCTGTTCTTCTTCAACATTGGGGGCTTCATGTTCTTCTTCTTGATTTTCATTGGCATGGTTCTTTCTGGACTTACTAAAAGCTGCATCTTCATCAAATATAACATCTCTGTTGATCTCGATCCGGCGATAACCTGGAATATACAGTCTATAAGCTTTCGACTGATCATTGTATCCAACAAACATTCCCTTCCTTTTGGAAGGATCCAATTTTGATCTTTTCTCTTTGGGAACATGTATAAATGTTGGATAGCCAAATATGTTTAGGTGGATGACTTCATGCTTCTCTCGCGTAAACATTTCTTTTGGAGTCTTGTTCCCAAGAGCACTGTGAGAAATTCTGTTTTGAACATACATTGTGGTTCTCTCTGCTTCAGCCCATAGGTGCATGGGTAGGTCTTGGTCATGAATCATGGCTTTCACAACTTCCATGATAGTTCTATTATTTCTTTCTGTTACTCCATTATGTTGAGGATTATAGGGTGTGGTGATCTCCCTCTTAATCCCGGCTTCTTTACAAAAATCCTTGAATTCATTTGAAGTGAATTCTCCTCCATTGTAGGATCTCAATGTCTTGATCTTCTTTTCGGATAAATTTTCTACAACTGCCTTGAATTCTTTGAATCTTTCAAATACGTCATCTTTGCCTTTCAAGAAGTAAATCCAAGTCTTGCGGGAATAGTCATCTATAAAAGAGACACAATAAACATACCTGCTTAATGAAGTGGCTGACATTAGACCGCATACATCTGAATGAACAATGTCCAAGGCCCCTTTTTTTACTGTTGCTGCTTGGAAATGGGTTCTTGGTATTCTTCCCTTGAGCACATCCTTTTCAAACTCGTTCATGATTGATTTGAATCTTTGGTAAACCTGTTACTACCTAGCTCACAATTGGTAGTACTTTGTAGTTCACATGAGCAAGTCTCTTATGCCATAGTTCACATGGGTTGATGATACTTGTCGTTAGAGCTAAGTCTGTATGTCCCTTTAGCTTGTAAAGTCCTCCTTCACCAATCACAACTGCATCATTTATTGTCTTTCCCTTTGGCCACATCGGGACTTCTCCATCTACAAAAGCAACTTTGAAACCTTTCTTATTTAGGGTTGAGATAGAAAGTAGATTATTTTTTCAATCTTGGGACATATAAGAACTCCTTCATCTTCATAGACTTTCCTGAGTCCAACTTGTAAAAGGCTTCTCCCATTCCTTTGATAGTCATCTCCAAGCTTTACTTTGTAAGGAGAGTCTTTTTGAACAAGACATTGAAAAGAGTCTTTATAACCTGTCATATGTCTGGAAGTTCCACTGTCTACGAGCCAAGTGTCACTTCCATGTGAGAATGATCCAGTAAGAGCCGATATCAAAACATATTCTTTAGTAGAGTCTTCATCTTCATTGTTCTTTTCTTCAACTGGGTCATCATCTTCAACTGCATGAGCATGGAACCTCCTCTTGAGTGGATCTGCTTTGAGTGGACAATTTCTTGCAATGTGTCCCATCTTGTGACATGTGAAGCATTCAAAGGATGAGAAGTCGCTTTTGGGTCTTGAGTTCATTTGAAACTTTTGATTTGTTTTGGGGGATTGACCATGAACCTTTCTCTTGTTTGATCCTTTCTTTGCATGAGTTGCCAAGGCTTGATCTTCATCATCATTTAGCTTTTCTTCTTTGTTAGCTATCCTTCCTTCTTCTTGCACACATTCTTCCTAAAATCTGTTGAACTTGGTGAGCTTTCTATCACATATACCTCTGATGAAAGATTCCCAATCCCTTGGGAGGCTATTCAAAGTGGTCATCACAGCTTCTGCTTCTTCTACCATGTCACCAATAGCCTCCAATTGTTCTTTGATATGGGATACTCTTGTGAAGTATGACTGCATAGTTTTTGCCTTTTGGATCTTAACTCTCTTGAGTTGATTTCTTAAAGTGTTTCTTCTGTTGATGTTCTTTCCTTCAAATAGGCTGGTTAGTGCATCAAACATTTCTTTTGGAGTATTCTTTGATTAAACTTGAGGAATCAAATGATCCTTGATGAAATCAACTATGATCCTTTTGGCTTTGATCATGTCCTTCTTGTGCTTGGCCTTTGCTTCATCTCCCTCTATTTCCTTGACCTCTTTTTGATGTAGCCTTCTAGATCATGTTCTTCAAGGATGAGCATGATTCTGTATTTCCATGCTTTGAAATTGTCAGCTCCTTCAAGCTTTTCATCAAGCTTGGTTCTGTTTCAATGAATGAGAATCTCAAATGGAAATAAAGGAGATATTACTTACCAATTTGAGGACTACTTCTAGAACTTGCTTCAGGATGACCTAGGGTTTGATAGGAAAACCCTAAATTTTCAGTTGTGGTCACTTGCAAGGGTGATTGGAGGAAAAGATGTGCCTTCCCATGGCGAGCTAGACCATATCTTGCTTTTCTTGAATATGTGGATTGAACCCTGAAAAATCTGATGCCCTAGTTCCTCTTGACAATAGTTTCAGGTCAAAAATTAAAAATCTTAGGAATTGAATTTTGCCACAACAGAAAGATGTGCCCTCATAGGGCGAGTTGATCTATCTTTCTTTTCCAACTGATCTGACAAGGGAGTTGTCTGGAATAGCAAAACCTAGCTTCTTGTATTGCGGGAAAAACTGCTGCACAATGTCTTCTTTTGGGTTGCCTCTGATACCATGTTAGATTTTTTAAAGTTTTATGCCCAATAAAGCAGATCATTGAAAGAATGATAAGCACAACAAGACAAAACTTCCTTGATATAGAATCCAACCAATTACAGTGTAAGACCACAAGACTAAGATAGACTGCTTCTTCTCCTTCGGATGGACTCCTCTTTCTCTCTCTAGCAAACTTGCTTGAGTAGTGAGTGTGATCAAATGAGGGTTCCTCATCTATTTATAGTATTATACACAATGACTGTGAAGCATAATAACCCAACAGGGTCGACTTCACCTCTCAAACAAGGCCGACTTGCCCTGGGAAACACAAAATACATTTTAATAGTTCATTTGTGGGTACTATTGACCTGACTTACAACAGAGGTTTTACCTCAAGACTTTACATGACCAATTACATCAATAACATCCCTAATCGGAGGAACAACATCTCTGGAAGGGAGGGACAACAATAATATAATATAATGTACAATAGAATATCTTCCGCAGTTACATTATTTCAACAGTATAGATTTGAGAGATGTCACAAGTCAATTGCATGGACAAACTCAGTCATCTCATGTACAAACTCAGTCATCTCATTTTCGGGATGAATTACTAATGCTTTGGGGTTTTTGTCCTTTAAAGGTTTCCCCGTGAAAAATCATGTGTTCAATTGTGTGATGCTTGATTGACTACTGCACTTGTCTTACTGCTGTTTACTTTTCAAGTTCTATCTCTATTACAGTTTGCAATTTTTAAGAATATCATGCACATGTTAAAATTCAACATATCTAAGGTAGGTTGTGTCTCACTCAACTAAGAGGCACTAGTTGGGGTGGAGAAAGGTGTAAAAGAACTTCGAATATTCTTCTTCTTCTAGGTTAGTTTTTATGAGTGCAAGGAACAGAATGAAAAGGGTCCCTAACATTGGTAGAAGAGTTAGAGCAAGATCCTTCAACACTAGGATTTGTTTGGGATCCCATCATCATGGCAAGTTGCCTTTTTCTCAGTATATTTCAATGTTTCTCTTTCTGACTAGTCTCGTCTCTTTCAAATTTCTCAAACATATTTTGCATTTCTAATCTGTTAGGTTCAATGTTTGGAGCAGTTCAAGGGGTAACTTGGCCTCTTATACCAACCAAGTGTTGTTTTAACCTATGAATGACCCCCCCTGCTCCCCTCTCTTTTGTGTTTTTTGCAAAATCTGGAATACATCTCATCATCAACAACATCAGCGTAGAACCATGCAAGGTCTTTGACTTTGGGCGTCATGGTAAATGCAAACAAATCTACAAATGCAAATATGCAAAGTTGCAAGCCCTATGTTAATTTTTTTGCAACAAAAGAAACTAATTTAAGACTTGTAATTTATGAGAGCAAAAAAAGAGGGGCAGATCTAACATACCTTTGATTGATCGATGGGCACAAAAATCTGGGAAACTCCTCCAAGCTTTTGAATGGGTTGTTGCTTCCTAATTTTGATGTCAAATCCATTGTAAATAACCCTTGAGGATAGGCAAACAAGCTCCAAGCTCACTCTAAATCACAACTCTTCAATGTTGGTCCACAAACTCCAAATGCTTACAAATTCTCAACGAGAGAGGTGTGAGGCAAATACAGGGGGGGGGTATGTATATAATGTCATTTTAGGGTTTAGGGGGCAAAAAAATCTTGTTTAGGTTTTACTTTGATTAAAAATTGTTTTTTCCTTAAAAAGCACTCTGGCCTATAGGAGATTGAGTCATTACAGATTCGGCTGAGTTAGCTGGTTTGGTATCGAGCCGTTTTGAAGACCAAGTCAGCTCCCCAAGGTATCAAATTGGTCGGATTGGTCATGTCCAAGTCTGAGTTGATTGAGTTTTAAAACACTGACAACTTTTTATGTCTACTTGATCATCCAACTCAACCTTGCACTTCAAATGTTAGACAAGAAGCTAAAAGTTGATTTTCAGTCAAAGGAATTCGTCATGTAGCCCCTAAACTTTTACTAGTGGCATAAGAAATGAGATAGAACCCAACCTATACGCTGTCTTCCAATATCTTCTCGGGCTGACTAGTTAAGAATATCTCCATAGAAAGTCTCAAACTTTCTTCTGCGCACCATCTTTCCCTCTTATTGCAGTCCTTTATATGCTCCACATATAAACAAATTCCTTCATAAGTTTCTTCTTTTATTTGCAATTTTGAGTCTACCACATCAATAGATCTCATGTTAGATGAAATTTGTTAACATTAAAGACTTTAGTGACCTTTTGTTCCCATTGAATTTGTGATAACGGTGAGGCCACTAGCCGCCTTCAAGGTGTGCCATTTGTATTTCAAAGTTAAACAAAAAAGGGGATTCAAAGGAATGAATGGATTACATAACGCTCTACGGCTACATAAAAAAACGGAGGCAGAGATAGAAGGTGGGTTGCGAGTAAAGAGTGAGTAAAATAGGCTTTCCACATCCACATGCAAAATACACGTAGGATGCCAACTTGCCAAGGATTCCAACTAATGCAGATGTTAATTCAAGGATCCATGAG
>LPNX010781129.1:192948-211109 GCA_001517045.1 Pseudotsuga menziesii | reverse complement strand
CCCCAAAATGCCCTAGGTAACAGAGTGGAGGCAGCATACACAAGCAAAGGTATTCCAGATCCTGTGTGCCAATCAAAGCTTTCAGATTATGGACTGCTAAAGAAGACAAACTTTATGTGCCTGCTGTAAATCAAAACCATGCTAAATACATCCAGGAGGAAGCAGATTGCAAGCTTTTGCTGGCGCACAGGATGTCAGATCTGAGCATGAAAAATGCTGTTAGTCTATAAACTTCAGCATATAGACATGACCTGAAGGATGAAATATGCATGGAATTCACTGCTTCTGTTCCAGAATTAATCCTGTGCAAAGCAATTCAAAAACCTTCTAAATTCAAAGCATCAGATCAGCATTTATCATAGTGTCATCAGCAGGTAATATCTTGCAGCAGTAAAAGAGAAGTATGAAGATCGTTTGGTCAATTCAGGCAGCCACCAGTCGAGGCAGAGTTGAGCAACAACAAGGTTCTGCAAAAGAGTAATCAAGAAGTATGATAAACAAATACCTTGCAGCATTAGGAAGCAATGTATAAACAACAACAAACATCAAACTAGGCATCTGTTGTAGTTTGGTTGAGGCCACAAGGAATATACAAGGAGGGGGCACACTTCTCTTCACTTGACTAAAGTGATGAATATGGTTGTCATTGATGACAAGCCATTAATGACAAAGGTTAAGCATGATGACATGGCAAGGTAACATGAGGACATAGAGACAAGCATGGCAAGAACACTGGGCGTGGGCTTTGAAGCCATTGGAGCCATTGAAACACCCAATGAATCAAATGACCCATACTGTGGTCATTTCAAGATGACTTGGAAAAGGAAAACAAGCAGAGCAACAATGACATGAAGGATGAGGACTTGAAGAAGAGGACATGGCAAAGATCAAGCAAAGCTTGACAAGATGACAAGGGCAAGCAAACAAAGACTAAATTGGCAAAAGCCCACACATGGTTGCTTGTTGATCTAGTGCCCACAAGCTAAGTGGAGGTATCTTGATGATGTCTTGAGAAGCCCACGCACATGAAGATGAAACCCTTGAAGCTTATTGACAATTATGGATATGCATGATGTGGAAGCTTTGTGTCCTTGGAAAAGTCTCCAACATGGACATAATAAAATAAGTGTTAAGAATAAAAACAAATTTGGAAAATGCCTGAGAAGTCGGCTCAGCAGACATGGGCTTAATTATTAATTTAAATAAATTATTTTACCCTTTAACAGGTCGGCCCAGCAATTTAATTATTAATTTAAAAAATAAATAAAATTTCAAATGACATGTCGGCTCAGCAAACTATCATGGAAAATCAATATTAATACCCTATCGAAATTCATTTTGATTTGAAAAATTTGTGGGTGAAAGAGCAGTTCTGAGCCAGCAAACTTTACTGAGGAAATTTCGGATGGCAGCAGTCTGATATTTTGACAGGCATCCGAATTTTACAGTGGTAGCAGTCTGATGAATTTTTTTGACAGCCACAGTCAAGGGCATCCAAATTTGAACCAGCAGCAGCAGAAAGTTGAAGTTTGAAGTCCACATTCCTCTCTGATTTTGGGACTGTTAATGAGAAGCATGAAAGGCGTTTTTGTTTATATTTTTCTCTGAAAATTTGTGGGTCTCTGAGGTAGCAACAGAGCAGCAGTCCGAATTTATTTTGTCTGATTTTTAAGTCTGTTTTTGGATTACAGCAGTATATATTTTTGAAGTGTGAGCTCGCAACAAATGGTACTCTGAGGAATTTTTCAGACATCACCAAGGACAGATAATAGACTGAAAAGTTAATCAAGCTCTGAAGTTCAGAATTAATAGCAGCATAGTGTTTTTGAGTTCGGTGAAGGTATGACAGTCCTACAACCTAGACCTTCTTCTGTGATGAAGTCCCAATCTGAATCTTGAAGAAAAGTCTAATAGTGCATGAGGAAAGAACCTTGAAGTTTGACAGTCTCTTGAAAAAGGTTGATAGCCCTTATCATGAAGACAATGATGTTGATGATAGTGGTTGCCATGATGACACAGTGAATGCTTGACTGTGTTACTTTAATAATGATGGACTCGACAAATATGATATGCATGAGTATGACAGTGATGTGCTGACTTGACAGTGATATGACTGAGAAGTGAAAGGTGTGAATTGGGATGATGAGCATGCACAGACTTAAAGACTTGATTATGACATGCTGACTGAATGAAGATGAACCTACAGGCAGAACGTTGATATGAGAATGATGAACAGAGGTGTTATGATGGGATTGATGACATGATGATGGATGAGATGTATTGTGATAAGAATTTGTATGTAACTACAAGCTGGGCCTTGTACCATTTTTCTTAGTAGGATCTAAGAAAAGACCAAGCAGAGTCTTGGATTGAAGTAGGTGCTTCTGATTTAGTAGGTGCTGATTTACCTCACTGTTGAAGCCGTTCGAAATACAATAAGACTACAAATATTATATCTTGTCTCTTGTGCACTGTGTTGATGATTATGTGTTTAATTTGATTAATGGTTAATATAGGTTATTGATGAATATGATAATGTAGTAAATGTCTGAATAGAGATATGAGATTTTGATTGAAGTTGAATTTTGGAATAAGTATAAGCTTACCAATTCACCCCCCCCTCTTGGTAAGCCATTGTGTCTAACATAAAGGTGCATTCCACTTCACTTCATGCATGCCCATCACTTAGCTAAAGGCGCACTTACCTTCTAGTAGACTTCCCACATGTTGTAGTTTGGTGAAAAAGAATATTTCTTTTGAGGGCGGCACACTCTCTTCTCTCTTAGTCAATTGAAGAGGTGTTGCATGTGAGTGGAGCTTGCTCCAGTTCACTCCAGAGGCGGCGTATGGGCACCTATTCAGCTCCAGTTCAACAGAGTGGTGTCCTACTCTCCCCTAGTTCACTCTAGCGGTGAGGCCCTAGTTTACTATAGGGGTGGTGCATGGAGCTCTAGTCGGTTCTAGAGATTGTGCATAGTTAACTGCATGAGATCTAGCACATTGGTGGGTGGGGGGGAGGGTGGAAAAATACCTACATCCTTGTGCTATTTAAGCAAGTATGCCCCCCTCTCTTAGGTGTGGTTGGATTTATAGAGTTTCCCCTTCTTGAAGCTTAATGAATAAATCTACTCTTGGAGCTTTTGTGACATGTGTGGAGGTGCATTCTTATTGAAAGTGTCGCGTCGATCTTGCATGGAGCTTTCTAAAGGTTATGAGTATTGCTAGTGCTTCCACATTGTAATTTCTAAGTTTTGAGTTGGAAGCCATAGGAAGGTATTTGTACCTCATTGGAAGGAAAGGGTTCTAAATGTCTATTTTCTTTTCCTTTGTATCTGTGCACATATGAATATTAATTATTGCATTGATTCTTAAGTTGAAGGATGCAATATTAGATATTTTATGTGCACACCCTCAAATCTAGAAAGGAAGTGGATGCTTTAGTCGATCCCTTCTTTGGTAAATCCTAGCATGTTCTTGCACTTTATTAAGCAGAGCTTGGTTGATAATGAGACCTTTTCACCTTAATGATTTATGAGCAAGGACCTCTTAGATTGGTCCTCTATGACTCCATTTTGCCCCTTGGTTAATCAAGACATTTATCTCTTTAGTGGTTTCTCTCTATCCTCCCATCTTCTATTCCCTTACCTTATGTTACGATTGTTATGCTAGGGCATCCTCTTTAGTCACCTTGCTTCTCATTTTCTCTGCCCTAGTGATTCAAGTTTAGGGAAGCCCCCCCCGAGTTGGAGAAGAGCCAACTGAAAGTGTGAAAGGGGATTGGGTTTGGTGACATTGGCCTATTCCTCTTGGTTCTTATTGGCTAGTTCGCTTTTTCGGAACTTTACATGAAGGAAAGCCATCATCTCTTTCTCATATGTAGACTTGCCCAAATTTTAACTGCATGATTGCTTATTGGTGAATGCCAAGGGACACCCCTCTTGTATCAACACAGCATCGAGAGACCTCTGCCTTAGGCATCACATTCCAAGACAAAAGTCTTAGAGGCATCGTTCACTGTTAAGATGGGTGTAGTACACATGGCTTGCTTTAAAGCTGAAAAGGTTTGCTTTGCAGCGTCGTTCCATACAAAAGGTATTAAGAGGGCAGCAATTCGACCATTATTCTTCACAAACTTTTTGTACTCGGTAAGTCCTAAGAAATTGCTTAAACCTGTTTAGCAGGGGTACTCGTATCTAGGGGTAGGGTACACGTGCCCGTACCTAGTACACACATTGGTTACTTGGGTACATACCCTGTTGTATCTTGTTGTACCATGTACAATGTTCCCGTACCAGAGATGCCAAAAAATGGGTACGTGTGATCAAAATGGTATGACGTACCCCATGTTTAGGTATGCTGGAGGTACGGCTGGCTCAGTCATTTAAAAAACCGACAGCGATTTGGTTTAATTAACTGATAATTTAATTAAAAAATTAAATTATGGCTGCCCCAAGTAAGCCCACTGATGAGTCCATATGTCATTGCACTATCCATCGATAAAATTTAGCTGTCAGAATTTGAAAGTTATGCACTGCATGGACATAAGAATGGGTTTCTTTAACTTTCTTCAGCCACTCACTTACGAATAAAATTGTGGGTGTTGCCAGACAATCACTTTTTGGTTCTTTATGTAACCTATCAATTTCAAGGTTTGAGGGGCAGAAATGTTGGATAAAGCATGGAGGGAAATTAGGGGTTCTTCCCTAGGAGCTTCTAGCATTGGTAGGCATGTAATTATTTGGATCAGAGTTCCTGTCAATTTAACAATAAGGTAGATTATGTGCTTGTGACCATGAGGGGGGGTGGAGGGGACCTGTGCATACTGCATTGAAGTGATCAATATGGAATGCTCGAGAAATTCAGCTTGGAGGCCTTTTGTTATGACCCACATTGGGGTATATGTGGGGTTAAATGTATATCAAAGGGGGTTAGATGTATGTATAAGAGCCGACCTAATAGTAGGCTCACATAGGCAATGAGTGAGAATATATATATATATATAGAGAGAGAGAGAGAGAGAGAGAGAGAGAGAGAGAGAGAGAGAGACATTATTGGACACATGCACATATAATTTGGATGTAGGGATGTACTTTGGTTATTTGGGAGTAGTTTAAATGTACAAGGGGTTATTGTGTAACTCATCTTTATTATCATTGTTGGAGCTGTGTGCTCCATTCTCATATTTGGTGTACATGGTGTATGTACAATTGGTTTATCATGCTATTCTAATTATTGGGTTCATAATACCTTCCACATTAGCTGCTCTACTAGTGCTCAAGGTCTGGATAACTCTGTTAATACCTCCCAATGAAAATAGGTGGCATGAGGTGAGGAGACAATAACAGAGGTTAAGCTGGCAGGTCATAAGGAACATAACATGTGAAATCCAGGATTTGTAATCAATGTCAAATGGAGAAGGGCCTTTCCTAGCAAGGAGGGTACTCCAAAATCCTCAATGTCCAATGGATGGGGGTGAATGGGGGGAGGGGGGTTGCGGTGGTGTATCTAACATGGGTATGCCTTCCCACGGGGATGCAAGAACATGATACATTTACCGTTCATTTAATTACAAATGTTTGCTTTGCCTCCCGAATGGATTATATCATCTTCTGCATATTTTTCTTACAAAAAGTTTAAATATCTCTCCAATGAAGGGGAATGTTATTGAAATTTTTCAGGGATGATCGATATTGAAAGAATATGTGGTTGATGTGTGACATTCTATTATTTTCTAGCTAAAGCATGTATAATGGTAGTTTTGAAAAGTGCGGTGCTGAGCTATTTGAAATAAAGAACAATATCTCTAAATCCGAACTTTTGTTGAAAAGAGAGACTCGTGTAAAAGTCAAGGTTAGCCATAGAAACCATGGTTGTCGTATTTTTCTACTTTATTTAGTAAATATGCTGTTAGACACATGACTCTAAATGAAACTAATCTGCTTTTACTTTTCTATATTTTGATGTACTGTGAGTGCAGTTAATTGTGTTCCATTTATTTGCAGATTTATGGTTTGTATCCTCGAAGAATTTTGGTCTGGTCTCTCTTATTGCATAGTTGATGTAAATTCTCTATTGTGCCTTGATAGGGATTTTGCAGATATTTGAGTGGATGAGCCGAAAATTTTCATTCTCTTCTGGTGAACTTGCTATCCACTTAGACTTGATAGCAAAAGTGCGTGGTGTTGCCAGTGCTGAAAAGTACTTTGCAGATCTCCCTAATACTAAAAAGAATCAAGATACTTATTCTGCGCTTCTGAATTGTTACATAAAAGAGAAAAATATTGACAAGTCGGAGGCAACCATGGAAAAGTTGAAGTACTTGGGGTTCGCTAAATATACTCTTACCTATAATCAGATGATGACACTCTACATGAAAACACAGCAATTTGAAAAGGTGCCTCTGGTGATTCAGGAAATGAAGAAAAATGGTATCTCACTAAACAAATATTCTTATAACATCTGGATGAATTGTTGTGCAACTTTTTCTGACATTGGTCAGGTGGAAGAGGTGTTAAATGAAATGGAGTGTGATGATAATATCGATCCAGATTGGACTTTTTACAGCACTCTAGCAAACATTTATCTCAAGGCCAAAGTTCTTGACAAAGTAGAATCTGCTTTGAAAGAATTGGAGAATAAAATGAAAAGAAAGGATCGTGCTGCTTATGATCATCTAATTAGTCTGTATGGTAGCCTACGGAATAAAGATGAAGTATACAGGATTTGGCAATCTTTTGAATTGGCCTTTCCCAGAATGACCAATAACAGCTATTATTGCTTTCTTTCTTCATTGGTAAGGATTGGGGACATTGAGGGAGCCGAGAATTTTCTTAAAAGATGGGAATCTCAGAAATCATTTGATGATATTAGAGTATACAATGTCCTCCTTGGTGCTTATTTCAGAGAAGGATGGTTGCAAAAAACAAAAGTGCTTTTTCGGCACATGGTAGAAAATGGGTTCCAACCAAACGTTTATACACAGAAAATCCTTGCAGTGATTTCACAACCAGCACGCTCAAAAATCTATAGAGGCAACCGTAAGATCTCTGTCAGCCGGACAAGTTACTCCATGGTAGCCAAAGGCCGGAAGTTTGCTAGACATACTAGAGTTTATGATAGAAGATAATATCAATGCTGAAGAAGAAACAAACATCCCTTATAATCAAATGGATGGATCATTACTGAATTTTTTGCTTAAGAAATTTAAAACTCAGTTTGTGAAAACGGGAATAAAAACGAGGCAATTGTTTTCTCAAATAGCTGGACAGGAAGAAAATATTTTCAGTTAATGAAGCTAAAGCCTGATGTAAGGGAGAGTTTAGTCGCGAGCAACTGCTCAACGAGGCAATTGTATTTTCAAATAGTTGGACAGGAAGAAAATGCTTTCAGTTAACGAGGCTAAAGCCTGATGCAAGGGAGAGTTCAGTCTTGAGCCTTTATGGTTTTTTTTGGCCGAAATTGAGTTATTCGACTTATATTTCCTTGGTATTATTATATATGGTAGCGTTAGTTCTGGTTCTCTCCTTTTACCTTTGCTTTATAAATAGTCAATAAATTTTGCTCAACCTCGACACAAGCTGTAACTTGATGGCTCATATAATTTTTATCTTCATGATAAATGGATTTGTTTGTATTTTTTAATTCTGAGGTTGAACCTCTGGTGTTCGCTAATATACCATTGTCATAAGCATTTGTGGGTTTCTACATTGCAAGTCTTCCAAATATTTGATAAAAAACAAGGACAAACTAATGAGTTCTTTGAAAATGGCAATTTTGATAGTCTGTTATATCCAGAATTATTAAATGGACACTGAAACTCAGGCTATAAGAAACACTATCCCTATTTAATGGTCCTTAAGACAAAACACACATTGAATCTAGGAATGATCTTTGGTGGAAAAAGGCTAACCAAAATATTTGATAATTAATAACAAGGGCAAATTAACAAGTTTTTCTTTGGAAATGGCATTTTCAATAGCCTCTTATATCCAGAATTATTAAATGTACACGTAATCTCAGGCTAGAAGAAACATTATCCTTATTTAATCTTCCTGAAACATTATCTATATTTAATCTTCCTTCAAGATGAAACACAATTAATTTAGAAATGATCTCAGGTTGAAAAAATTAAGGTCAACTTAATCATTTTGACAAATCATGGAATTACAATTATTTTAAATTATTTGACAAATCATGAAATTACAACTATTATTTTGAGCTGAACTCCATAAATTATCCACTTAACAAATTTGTCTGCTTGAAGGAACCAATAGTGTTGCTTTGGGATTTTGATAATCTCTGTTTTTTTCATCTTCATTTCATCTATTTTTTTTTCATCTTTATTTTAATTCTTTTTGTTTCTTGTATGGTATATGTGCACTATTTCGTTTGACTAAATTTACTCATAATTTAGATGTTTTCCTTTTGAAGTTTCATGATCCATTTAAATTCACATTGGATAACGATTGCAATTCTGCGCAAATGTAATTATTTTCAAAACTTTGTTGAACTGAAGCAGTGTTGCAAATATTTCTGATTTGGCTTGATATTTTCGATATCTCTTGAGTTTTTCTAGTTGGCTATTTTTCCAATATTTTCATAATTCTTCAAGTTTCTTTTCATTGAAAATTTCCGATATTTTCCCCAATATTCCCAATAAATTTCCTTGTAGACTCTTGGCGATATATTCCATGAAACGATGTTTGCAACATTGAATTGAAGTATACAAATGTCCTCTTATGTTGCAAATATTTCTGAAATCTTTCGATATTTTTTATTTCTTGAGTTTTTCAGGTTGCTGATTTTTCCAATATTTTCATACTTCTTCATGTTTATTTTTATTGATAATTTATGATATTTTCCCCAATATTCCCTATAAATTTATTTGAAAACCCTTAGCCATATATTCCATAGAAACAATGTTTGCAACATTGAACTGAAGCATACAAAAAGTCCTCCATTGGGGTTTGTCTTATAATAATGAAAACAATTATTGAAAGGAGAATGTAGTAATATGCACCTGTTATAATATGAAAAAAATTAATGAAGGGTAATGCAATAACATGCACATCATGAGCTTTGAAAATAGTAACGAAAGGAGAATGTAATGATACACATCTTGAGCTTCCAAACAGTAATGACATCGTGAACTTTGAAAATAGTAATAAAAGGAGAATGTAATGATACACACATCATGAGTTTTGAAACAAAAATGAAGGGAGAATGCAATGATGCACATCATGAGCTTTGAAACAGTAATTGAATGATACACTCGTTATGAGCTTTGAACTCCCGGTTAAGTAATGAAATTATTTGTTTAAAGAAAACAATTTAAAAACCTATTTACAATTGTAATAACATATTTATAATGAATATGTGATTGAAGATGCATTTTGTAAATTTTCCAAAGTACTAGAGGAGGGTATTTGATTGTATAAAACAATTTACGGAAAATAAATTTTTAATATTTTTTCAAATATTGTTGTGATAAGGATTCTAAATTTCTTAAATCTTAATGATGGGCAAGAATCTCAGATGGATGAATTATTATAATATATAATATACTTAAACATTGTGTGTTTATCTTTCTTGTGAATTGTACTCTTTGTTAAAAGTTTACATTAAGGAAGGTGAGGAGGATTTTATCAATAAAAAGTTCATATTCAGTAAGTAGTTTCAACTACGGGTTGGGAAAGATTAAGAGAGCATATAGAGAGGCAAAAGTGGGGCAGATTGAAACTTTGCATTTTACATTTGTACGATTGGATTGGGTATTGAACATATGATCGGTAAGGCTGGCTTCTCACCCCCACATATGATAAGCCCTTTTCGTCTAATAAATAAATCCTAGCAGTGACTTCACCCCAAATATTTAGCTTTACTTCCTAAGAGAACGAGGGACTGGCCTTCCTTCCCATTTCCTTAGGGGTGGCAATCTAAATCATTCCATTTCCTTCCCCAATTCCCAAAAATAAACCTTTGTAGGTAACTGGATATGTCATATTCATCGAGTAAATGTAGTATTTTCCAACAATTTATGAACTTAGAGATTTCATTCAAGAACGCTGAAATGACAAAATCGTTTCTTAAAGAAATAAAGAGCATAAATAAGTCAGATTACAATAATCCATGAATAATAAAATATATGTTTGATAAGATAAGATATAAGATAGGCGCCCTTTCGTAAAGAGGCATAACCTTTCATCAAGGTGCATCTTCATTAAGTATTTGTTTATTTAATTATTTAATGTTTAATTACTCTTTGTTTATGTTCATTTTGACCCTGCGGTTGGTCAAATTGTTTTTTGTAATTTGGGTGCCGGTAAGGAGTTCTTGTTGCTTGTTTTTTTGCTGGATTAAATTTCTTTTGAATTGTGATGGGAACTAAATTTGTATTCGTTTCTTATTCCTCAACTGTAATTAGTTTTCTGGATAGTCTCAATGCTTCCTTTTGGATTTAAACTAATTCATTCTCTAATAGATTATTATTATTCCGAATCTTCTCAAACCTTTCGTCTTGTGTATGTTTGTCATTTTTTAACTTCTCGATTTGTTCCTCTAGTTCTTAATTAACCTTCTTCATGGCTGAAATTTCTTTGTATTTTCCCCGTAATTTTTGTTGGATAGCTTGAATCTTCTCTTCTAACTTTGGATTACATTGAACTCTATCATTTGCCTTCTTGATTTGCAGAAATAATTTCTGATTATGATCTCTTAAACGAGAGATCTCTTCTTCTTTACCTGCAATAACCTTTGTCAAACTCCTTATGTATCATCTGTATTGATTTCTCTTTCCCTGCAACATCACATTTGATATTTCTCTAAAGTCTTCAGATGACGCGACTTCTGATTCCGAATTCATGTTAATATCGTGAAATGTGTTTTTCTTTTTTTTGTAGGGAAATGTCATAAACTTCTTTTCAACATTTAAGATACAAGCCCAATGTTTCTAACCACGATAATCCCAAATTAGGTCACTGTCCCTCCTCCACAAGGATTTAACTATAAATTGTGAGGAGCTATTATAATCTCCAATGTTCCATTGTAAATTGCTTATTGCATATTCTTTGTTATTTCAAAAGTCTAACCTTTCACCTATATTTGACTCCGGAATCACTAACCCATTAGCAAATTCATCACTAATATAATTATTGCGTTCATCGGGAGCAATAAAAATAGTAATGTCTTTCTCTCTAATTGTTCATTTTATTTGAAATAAAACTGAGACATAAGTTTTTAAATTGCTTGGACATCTTCCTTGTTTTTTGCCATGAGACTCCATTAATATTTTTTTCTTCCATAATAATAATTACTAATTGGTTGTTTAATAATAATAATAATAATATTAACTTTTTTTGAACTATATATAGTTTAATATATAGATTTTTTTAACTATATAATAATAATCATAATAATAATAATAATAATAATATGTTATTATTAATTTTTTTTAATAATAGTAATACCAATGAAACGGCAAAATCGTTTTTTAAGAAAATAACCAGAACAAATAAGCCACATTACAATGATCCATGACTAATAAAATACATGTTTCATAAAATAACAGATATATTTACAATGACAATGATGCTTGTATAAATACCATTACTGGGCGCCATTTCGTAAAGAGACATAACATTTCATCAATGTGCCTCTTTATTAAGTAATAATTTATTTAATTATTTAATGTTTAATTACTTATATATTTTGTTCATTACAAACGTGCTCGGAACCTTTTAATGTCATTCATATAATTTTTGTTGTGGTTATTCTTATTTTCTTGAATATGAACAACATAATTTAATTAATGTTGTTTTATTTTGACTTAGGAAAATTCTTTTGATAAGTTAATTATTTAGTGAAAAATTATTTATAGAATTAAATAGTTAAAAACTAGAAAATTAAATTTCCAAAAAATATTTCAAGATAATGGTTTACACAATTTTTTTTATAACTAAAACAAGTTATAGGTAATTCTTTTCTTATATTAAAAATTTGATTGGCCAAAGCCATCAACCAATTTACAAGTATGTCTATAATTGCATTTCCTTCATTCCAAAACTACTAAGTTTCTCGAGAAGAACAAATAGCAGCTCATATTTTTATGGAATTTGATGCTATAAGCTAGGTCCATCATTCAAACTTAGCATTCATGTGGGAAGTTGACAACCTCGATTAGCTTTAGAATCTGCCTTCTTGTCCAATTCTCAAAGGACATGAAAAAAAGAAACAAAGTCAAATTCAATCAAAATGAATTGAATCCTTTGCATAGTCCCATTCAAGGAAATTTTGAATTGTTTATCAATATTTAAAACTTTAATTAATATTTATGAATCATCGAATATTTGCAAATCTTTAGGTTCGTCTTCCTTTGCTAGCTGACAGGCTTTTAAAAGAGCGAGTATTTTTGCTTAATTATTCATGCTTTGTCCTATGCCCCAACTGAAACTAGTTTTTGACATTCCTCCAGGATAGTACAATATACCCCCTGCTCCAACTATCCCCGGATTTCCTTTGGATGCTCCATCGAAAAAAAAGATGATTTATTTTGTCTTTTCCACCATTCTGAAAATTCCTTTTCCGGTAGTCTCATTTTCCATTTTGATTTTATAAAGGGCTTGCCAAAATTCTTCTTGGTTTTGCCTTCTGCGATGAACCAATCCATTGGCATTCGACTGTTGAGGGGTCAATTTTAATTTGATTTCCCAATGCTTCCAGTAGCATAGACTTTCCTTTTGCTGCTACAATTTATGGCTTCGAAAATCTGTTATTAAAAATTATATCATTTTGAGCAAGCCAGATTTTCCACCATATGAATTTTGGGATAGCTTGCCAAATATTACTCCATCCAGGACTGATTGAACCGATTCTTGTATATTTGGACTTCTAGTTTAAAAACAAATTATCAGTTTCAATGTTCACGAGGGAAGCCACTGACAATCCTTTAAGAATCAACACACATGCATGCTGAGTGAAGACACAATCAACAAGCAAATGATCTGAAGTTTCTGCAGCAAGTTGACATAAACAACATCTGAAAGGGCCGTAGAAACCTCTCCTTTCCAAATTGTCACCAGTCAACACCTTCCTGTGCATTACCAGCCATGTGAAAAAATTGACCTTTGGCACACGTGGAGAGATCCAAATAGATTTCCAAATTTTTGCTGGGTGCGTTGAAGGAAAATTTTGAGCTAGGTGCATTTCGTATTGAAGCGCAGAATATCCTAACGCTGTTGTATATTTTCTAGAATTGCCCCATCCCCAACGGTCCTTAATTGAATGATGAATTGGGGCTTTTCCAATAAGCTCTGTCAACAACAATTTTTTTTAGAGTTAAGCCATTCCAGTAGTTCAAAATGCCAATCTACCCAGTTTCCTTTGTTGTCCCATTTTGAAATATCGGCTAAATGTAATAACCCTTTATTAACAAGCCAAAGCTTGATCTCTATGAGAGAGGAGTTAGTTGATAATGGAGCATTTCCTTGAATACTATCTTCCCACAAAAAAAAAATTCTTCCATTTCCAGGAATGTGATATATTGCTTTTGGAAGAATTTTAGTCCTCTTCAGCATAAATTCCAAGTTAAAGATCCTTTGGGAATGTTTACAGCGTGAAGGTTTCTCAAAGAACCTCCCAAGAGGTATTTTCTCCAGAGTACTTGACTAACCGGATGTTTACGTTCAGAAAATAGTTGCCACAAAATCTTTCCTCCCATAGCAAGATTTGTTAAACCCGGATCTCTGATTTTCAGGCCAACTTCTAATACATGTTTTTTGACAATGTCCCATTTTACTAGATGCAACCTATTATGGTTTCCTTTACCACCACTCCATAAGAAATCTCGATTAAGTTTGGATATTTGATCCATGATTTCTTTTGGCGCTAGGAGGAGCAAATATTGGTATATTGGAAGAGCTGCCATAATTGACTTGATCATTATAAGCTTCCCTGCGTTCATGAGCCATTGTCCATCCCAAGAAGCAATTTTTGCTTTTAGCTTACTAATTACTTCCAGCCAAAGAGACGATTTATTTTGTCTTAAGGTTAACGGAAGGACCTTGAATATTTGATCTATTCCCAAATGTCAAATCCAGAAAATTTTAAAAGATTTGCAATATTCGATATAGTTGAATGATCAGTGTTCCAGCCATACACTGTACTCTTTCTATTGTTAATCATATCACCTGAAATGAGACAGAATTTTTGCATAATTCATTCAAATTCTCTTGCAATCCTGAGCGAAGCCCCTCCCAAAAAGAGAGAATCATCCACAAATAGAGCATCGTTGATGGAATCTACCCATGTTGCAGACTTAATGCCCGAAATACTCCCTGCTTCTTTTTCTAAGGATAATTTTCTACTTAGAGATTCAACCATTAGAATATACAGGAACGACGAGAGCGGGCATCCCTGACGAAGACCCTTGGTTGCTTGAAAAAATTTGTCAGACTTCCATTTATTAAAGGAGCTATCCAAGGTTTATCTGTACAAGCTTGAATCAAATTTACAAAGACTGAACTAAACCCAAATGAGCGAAGAACTTTATAAAGGAATGACAACCTTACCTTGTCAAAAGCATTTTCCATATCAAGTTTGATTAGCATGTCTTTTTCCTGTCTTTGAAAGCTAGATTGTATGGCTTTCTAAATTTGGATCACATTATCCAAAATGTGTCTCCCTTTGACAAACCCGCCTTGAAGAGGGGATATCAGCTTTCCTAGAAAAGGATTGATCCAATTAGCTAAAAGTTTGGAAATTATTTTATAAGAAGCATTGCAAAGAGATATTGGATGAAGTCTTTCAAAAGTTGTGGGGTTAACTTCTTTAGGGATTCATGCTAGGAAAGTGGAATTAGTGCATCCACCTATTTTTAGCTTTTAGTTGAAAACTTTGATCATCCTCAAGAGATCTTTCTTAATTACTGTCCAACACACCCTATAAAATTGAAAAGAGAATCCATCTGGTCCCGGGGCTTTCTCTGGTTCCATTGACCAAATAACATCAATAATCTCCTCTTCCGTAAATCGCTCCATGAGTTCTCCATTTGTCTCCTTACTGACCAGAGAAGGAATGTTGGATAAGAATTCTGAATTTAAATCATTCCCTTTTGATCCGGTTTCACTAAACAAACCTTGGAAGTGTGATTCAACCACTTGCATTATTTGAGCCTGGCCTTTAAAAACTTGTCCATCTAAGGAGGAAATTTACGAGATGTGGTTGTGGGATAGTCTTGCTCTATACTTTCTGTGAAAGAAGGAAGTATTTTTGTCTCCTGCTTGTAACCAGATGCTGCGAGATTTCAATCTCTAGTATTCTTCTTCCTTTCTCAATGCATGAAAGGCGATGAACTGAGCTTGTTGTTCTTTTTCCAATTTTGCTGAGGTTATTCATGTTTCATCCATTTCCATTTGGAGTTCCTCTACAACTTTTAATGCCTCTATTCTATCATTGGATGGAGATTTCACATTTTGTTTAGCCCAATCCTTAAGGGCAAGTTTAGTATATTTTAATTTTTGTTCCCAGACAAAATTTGGAGATCCAGTAACAGGCCGAGACCAATCCTGTGATACGATGTTCATAAAACCATCAAAATTAACCTAGAGTGGGATAAACCTGAAAGGATTTGTCCCAAGATCTTCTTCCTCTTCGAATTGTAATAGAATAGGTTTATAGTCTGAGTTTAATTTCAGAAGAATACTGGAAGAAATAATTTTTTTCCCAAAAAGGAGCTCTGTACTAAGAAGCGGTCCAGTCTTGCTGATATAGTTGCTGCCCCTACTATGTTATTAGTCCACATGAATCTACCTTTCTTTGGCTTGAAGTCAATCAAATACCATAATTGAATAAAATTCTCAACTATTTTTAACATAGGACCCCTTCCACAGACACCTCTGTTTTTATCTTTTGGATCCAACGTGATATTGAGGTCGCCAGCCACAATCATGTTTGGTGGTAAATTTTCATCCACATACTCTGCAAAAGTCTTCCAACAATATTTTTTCTCTTGAAAATTGACAGGAACGTACATATTAAAAATGGACAGAGAAGTCTTACTTGCTAGATGTCGAATTTCAGTAAATATCCAATGCTGAGTTTTAAAGGAATTTTGTAAAGAAAAACTATCCTCTGCCCACAGTGTTGCAAGTCCACCAGATGATCCCCTTGCACTCATTGCGATCCCTACTTTCTTCTTCCACTTCAATTCACTTATTGATAGGAGAGTTTCCTCAGCAAGCCTGCAAAAAACCGCTCTGCAACTCTTCAGATACCAATTCTTCTTGCAAAAAACCAAGATCTCTTTGCCGAAGATCTGTCATTCTCTAGACGTTTGCAGAAGCTCACGCTCTCCTCAAAACCTGCAAAAATCAAGAACACTGCAGATCATGGAGCTCATCTATATCAGTCACAACCCGTTGTTAAGGAGCTCAACTGTAACAGTCACAGCCCGGATATGGAGCTCTCCTCAAAACCTGCGAAAATCAAGAACGGTGTGGATCTTGGAGCTCAGCTGTATCAGTCTCAACCCGTTGTTAAGGAGCTCAGCTGTAACAATCACAGCCCGGTTCTGGAGCTTAATTGTATCAGTCATAGCTCGCATTCTCCTCAGAAAAACAAGCCTGCGTAAACCCGCTCACCAACTCCTTTTCAGAAACCAATTCCGCCTGCAAAAAACAAGATCTCTTTGCCAAATATATGTCCTTCTCCAGAGGTTTGGAGAAGCTCGCGCTCTCCTCAAAATAAAAATAAAAAACCTGCAAAAATCAAGAAATCGATTCTTGGAGCCAAAAACGTTCACATCCTTTGTCTTAAGAGAAGTCCCCACAAACATGTCGTTTACACAACTTTTTAAGATTACAAATTTTTAGGATAAAACTTAGGTGTAGAGGATAAAACTCCTAAAGCCTGACTATAACTTTTAAGATCACATTATTATTAAAGTTGCAACAATTAATTTTTTTTAAATTTCTAGGCTTTAACCATACGTAAATATATAAATAATTTTGTTAAGTTAAAATAACTTGATTTTATCATTTAACTTATTTAAATAATATTTCATCTACAATCCATATCCCTATAGAGTATTCTATATTCATGTTGTATCAAGATAAAAAAACAAAGTGCAAAAAGGGATACATTAAAAAAAAATTATTTTGCTTTTCAGCGTGAAAAATCTACACGTCAATGTTGATAAACCAGCTTAGATCCAGCTTTACCCGGCTCTATCATGCGCCCAGAGGGATCAAATATTTTGAGGTGCAAACCCTTTTTTGGAAATAGAGACAGACTACTACACATGAGCGCACAAAGGCATAATCATTTCATTAATTAATAATAGTAGAATCCATAGCCAGTAATGCTAAGAAATTTTGAATTGCCTATCAAATCAAATATCGTGTATATTCTATTATACATATTGGCCTTAATAAATTAATCTTGGAGCAGCCTCGTTCTCCACGATATGTTCTATGGCTCTACACTGTGACATTATCTTCTACACAATTATTTCATAGCTATTAGAAGCTAGAAATCATCTCTTACTCAAAATTGCTAATAACCTTTTATATGATGTCGACAATCCCTGATCCCAAAACCCCAATCCTCAACCATTTTCCAATTCCAATTAAGGATAAAAAATTGTGCCATTGGCATATTGGGGAATATGCAAATGTCCTTTCTTAATAAAGTTCTCCATTGAGGACCCCATTTCATCTGCTTATGAGAGTGTTCCTCCATGTCAATGGTGAATCCATATCTTAGCTATATGAGAGTGTTCCTCCATGTCAATGGCAAATCCCCATCTCAGCTATATTTATCGCCCTTACCTATCATTCTTCTTTTGTCCTAACTAAAGAAAGACCTTCACAGATTAGCATCCCAATGAAAGAACCCATAATTCATGGATTGGATTTAAATATGAATCGTCTTAGGAAACTTCTGCATAATACGTGAAAAAAGGAATCCTCTTTCAATCCTGCATTTGAATATTGCAGAGATATTAAGTGATGTTCAATGGCAATTCTTACACCATGGCGTGATACTTTATGATACCAACTCCACCTACAGATTTAGCTAAACTTAGCTAATTTTTGCACCTCTGTCTAAGCCCAACTCTTATTTAATAGATTCCCTATTGACATTTACAGTACCATTAATAAGGGATT
>LPNX010781129.1:0-192550 GCA_001517045.1 Pseudotsuga menziesii | reverse complement strand
TTTATCATGAGCCGACATTGTGACACGTGTCACTTCCACGTTGAGCACGGAATCACACTTCTACCTCATACCGGGCTGTAGAATGCGCCTCTCGGCGCAAAAAAGGAAAATACAACTATACAAAATATAAGGTAAATTATTTGTACAAGAACAATGCTGCTATTTGATTTGATGATAAAAATCTTTGACCACAAAATGGGGTGAGATATCACCCTTTATATACATGGAGGGGTTACAAACACAACACTACATTGTAGAAATCAAAAGGAAGTATGTCAAATGGATGTAGCTTGGGTGGTTGGGAGGAATGAATGTTACCCACCCCACCCAGGTTATACTCTTGTAAGTGACATGATGCTCTGGTGGAGCCCTTTGTAATAAATGTGTGAATGATGAACTGGCCATACCTTGATTCAGTTTGAATAGGTGTTGGGATTTTCCGTGGAGTAGACCTCTAACAAATGGTGAACCACATTTTGAAAAGAAATCAAAAGGCAGTATATAGACTTTTATTATATCAATAAAAATTTACATTATAATTTCAAATCTAAGTTTACTTTTGATAACTATTAACTCTACGTATTTGTAAATTATTTGTATAAAAACAATGTTGGTATTTGACCATAAAATGTGGTGAGATATCACCCTTTATATACATGTAGGGGTTACTAAACACAATACTACATTGTAGAAATCAAAAGGCAATACGTAGACTTTTATTATTACACAAATAAAATTTGCATTAATTTCAAATCTAAGTTTACTTTTGGTAACTATTAACTCTACATATTTATTACCACAACCCAAAGGGAATGCATGATGGAAATCAAGGATGTATAAACCAATCTCACTTACCAATTCCTCTACAATGAAGTCTTCCTCTGAATTAAAATAGAACATAGTATCTATCTTATTCTTCTTGATATGGAATAGATTTGTGATCTTCTCCTCTTTGTGACGGAGGCTCACAAGTTCATCTCCTTCTACATTGTTGTGTAGAGTATCTTCTTATCCACATATGAGCTACTCTTTATATCTATTCTTGCTTCCACCGAAAGATTCTTCTTGGGCTACTCTTGCTTGTGATGATTGGGATTTAACTCTCGATGCAATTTCCAATATTTTTATTTAATATAGCTATCAATGTTGCAATGGTGAGTTCTTATTAGACTCCTTGCACACATGCAACATAAAAACTGTATTTTCCCCTTTTATTTTATTTTTCTCATAGTGATTGGAATCTCCATACTCATTTGATTACTTCAAAGCATTTGGTTTTCCTTTCTTCTTGTCATATTCAAAGTATGGGGCCATTACACATGCCTAATATATGGTGTTGGGTTTGAATAACGTAACTTCCCTTCTTATATGATTGTGAATACCACCCATGTACTGAATGACCATGTATGGGACCTAGTAGGGATTTATTGTCAATTGAATGACTTACTTAGAATTTATACTATACTCATGTGCATTCTATCCCTGCCTTAGTTGGTAGTAGTGCCACCAAATCCTCTAGTCCTCTTCAAACCCAGTATGTTAAAACTAAGCATTTAGATCTTTGATTACCTCCAACTTAGCTACTGGTGGGTCTTCCATTAACCTAAGTGCCTTAGTGTGGCTTTCCCACCAAGTTGATGCATGGCCTTCTAGCTTAAATCTAACAAAGTAGATTTTCTTCTCTTGTCATAAATTATGCACACTCAAATAGAATTCTAATTGTTGCAACCACTGATTCAATTTATGTGTGTCTATCTCACCTTTGTAGGACTTGATCTTGACCTTCGCTTCCATTTTAAATAGGTGCTAAGAATATTAGCTATCAAAGTTTCATTGTTAAAGCTTTGATTCTTCCTTCTCTTTCCTTGGCCCTCAAGTTATTATGGTTTCTCATAAGATTCGGGCTTCTATAGAAAAGGGTAGATGTTTTTCTCAAGAAGGATCATCAATAAGGCCATACTCTTGGAAATATTGGCTACCTGAGATTCCAACCTCACAAATATTCATTTGCCTTCATCAACATGTATTTCCTGATTCTCATTTCCATTTCTATGGATTGCAATTGCTTCTTAACCTTTATTATGTTGATCTTACGGTCCACAATGTATAAATTTCCCATAGACTTAGATATTTTTAGTCAATTAAGCATATATTGCTCTGAAACAACAAAGTGCATAAATAAACCCACTCTCTTACTAATATGATTTGTAAGCCACTGTGGATATTCCAACAATTAGCTCAACAAAATAGATCAACATAAAACAACTACAATAAGATTTTATATTTTTAGGTAATTATCTGGAGGCAAACCCTCAAGCACTTTTCCTCATTTCAAAAATGGTACTCATGGTAAAACCTAGATTCTTTAGGGCACAAGTCCAAGTCATCAATGGGGCTCAAATCCAATACAAAAATATACTAATTATGATCTCAACATGTCACTTAGGGGGATAGAACATGGGTGAGGGCGATAACACTCCATCCCACAACCACTCGAGCTAGACCCAATTGACAAAACGATTACAGTAAGCCTATGGTCAACTTTATTACCTATTTATTTTCAATATGTTTAATAGAAATAAAACCACACCATTCAGATTCTTTAGCTGTCGAGACATACAAAATAGACTATAACAGTAAATACACAATAGAACACACATAGTTAGCCTATAAAATCATACAGGAAAACTAGGAAACCATCAATCAATAAAGGAATGTGCCTTCCATAATCTTATATTATGGAAATTATAATACATATTACAAAGGTGTCCAAGTTTACTGTGAATATATGAGACATCATGGTCTTCTATAGTCCTTTGCAATATGCTTTTGTCCTCCACACTCGTGCTCATAATGGAACAACCGATGACTAGTGAAAAGTGAACTCTTAACCCCCCTCAATAATTTTTGATATCTATAAATTGGGTTATGTTTAGGATTTGAAACCCTCTTGGAACCTCCATGATGCTTATAGAAATATCTCATGGATTCCAACATGTTATTAACTCTCCACATTTAAATTATGGTAGGCTAACATGGTCACCACTTGGATTTGTGGAAAATATTTGTACCATTACCTTGTCGAGGCCATAACTTTCAGATACAAACTTTGTTTAGATGAATGCTATCTCATGGGAAAGAGCTCAATGAGAAGAACAATTTATATCTTAGCCAAAAAACTATGAGAATTTATAAGATCAATTTATGTTGAGGCCATTTTTTTGGCTTAGAAAACACACTGTAAGCTCATGATCCAAAATATAACAAAATCAACATCATCTTAGAGATGTACCAAATTATAATCTAATTGATCTAATGGATAAATAGATTAAAATGATACTTATGTAGATCCATTTTGGATAACCATTCTTTGAAATCAGAACTCATTGTTGCCACTTGGCATGTAAATTTCCTTCCACTGACTTGCGTAACATTTCTTCTACTTTGGGTGCATATGCACTTTCTGTTAAGATTCAATATGCTAAGATAGATAACATTAGTATTCAATTTAATTTCACAACAATAGCATATACATGATCACTGAAAGAAACACAATCACAAGATAGACACCAATTTATTCTGGGAAACCCTCTAGGAGAAGAAAACCCTTCAAAAACCTCCTCAATATAGATGATCAAAAGTACAAAGACAAAACCCCAAACAAGTGCTCCTTCTCCTTGCGGATCTCTCTCTCTCTCTCTCTCTCTCTCTCTCCTATGCGAATTACACAAGTGAGTGTGTGTCCAAATGAGGAGCACATCACTCCTATTTATACTTTATCTTCCACTTGACTTTTTTTCCTAACTAGGTTAGCCCCAACAAACTTAACTAGGTCGAATTACCTAGGGAGACTTAAAAAAATATAATACTACTTTATGGAGGGTTTTATCGACCCGACTTACAAGGTAAGTTTTACCTCATGATTCTATGATGACCAAATACAATAATGACATCTCGACGAAGGAATAAAACATCTCCAAATAAATTACAATAATAAAATACAATAGAATATTCTTCGAAGTTACAATATCTCAACACTCCCCCTTAACGAGAAGGGTATTCTACTGACAACAACAACATCAACTGTAAGATCAAGCAGAGAGAGTGTTAACACTCAAAATGCATCCAGGTTGTAGATCTCGAGGTAACCACATAACCACTTTAGACTGTATCCTGACCTTAAATAGTCAGAGAGGGATCTCTCACTATTTACACGCTTTCTCACTTGAGGTATTCAACCAATGACATCCATAAGGTCAGGTTTCTAATAGGACGAATTTGTTTTTAAAAGATTTGGTATGACAATCATGGAGGAGACCATTGGGCAATGGACTCAACAATCAGATCTGAGTCAGGTTGCAAGAGGTAGGGGTTTAAAAGATTTATGGACAAAGGCAAGGTAAACACAATTTCCTCAGTCTTGAGTCATTTGCAGGTTTATTTGAATACAAAGAAAACAGTCCATCAAACAGAGCACCTAGCTAGGGTGAATTCTGTAAAACTTTAGAAGAAATTGGTTTTGAAAATGCTTGAAACAAATGAACCTAGAGCATGCACGATGAATTATAGTTCATAAAAATAAGGATCAAACATGAAAGCAAATACAAAATGGGATGGGGAAATGGAAAAGCAGCCACTTAAGAAGATCACTTACTGAGAAAATTAATGACACAAGAATCTCTGCCATGGAAAAGTTCAACATTCCTCCTCTGCAATTTTATTCATTCTCTAGAACGGGAGCTATCATAAACAAAGAGCCCCTATGCTCTTGAAAATACAACCATCCTTCAAAGGCATGCAAAGGCTTCATCCTTAACCTCACAGCCTTTTCCATCAGCGAAATACCTGTCAACCATCCACTTGTTTGACTTTCCCCACCATGAACACAAATTTTCCCTGATTTTGAAACTAAATTGTTCTTCGCTTGTTCTACTTGCGAAATTCATTGGGACCGTGGATCAGAAACAACTACAAATCTCCACCGTTCAAGATCATCCCGGCGTACCGAATTTCACGGATTTGGAAAATTTATTTGGTCGTGCAGGTTCTGGCAGCGAAATCCACCTCCGCAGTGGATCTCTTTCAGCGGCCCATCTGACGGTCCTTTTCATCTACGGTTTAACACCATTTCGCAACTCTGAAATTTTTGTTTCTCCTCGCATGTTGATAATGCGAAATGATTGTAGGTCGTCGGATGATTTGGGCCTTTACCTGTACCATCGCTTTGCTATTTACTGTGTATCTAACGCCCCAATAATGAAAACATTGTTGCACGGCCTCCAGTGTTCACCATATAACAATTCCAGATTTCATTTATTCCCGGTAGATTTCTTCAAGTGGCAATCTCAAATACTTTTCTCTTGCGATTTCTGCAACTTTGGATATTATCTATTGCCATTTCATCATCTGGATCATCACCGAGTCACACAACTTCCTCGACCATTCCGTCCTTTACACATTCACACATTACCACTCTCTCAGCTGTCTCTTTCACTTCATCATTCCTGAAATCATTAAGATCAACCAACGTAATAATTGTTTTGACAACTGACAGATAGTTAGCGCCGCTTGCTTGCAAAATCGTCTCCATGTTATTCAGAACCTATTGATCTATTTGCAAAAAACGCCACACAATCAAACCATCGTTCTGGAAAGAAATCGCAGCTATGGTAATCAACTATGTTTCCGCCCTCATTTATCACGGCTTGCAGCCTTGTATCCTGAATCTGAAGGTGATACGATTTCCTCCAAACTCTTAAAAAAAACTGTTCATCCTCCTTAGCACCCGAGCCATCCATTATTATTTTCTGAGATTACTTCAGAAATCCAACTAAATCATGGATACTTTCTTCTAAAGGCATCAAAGATAAATTGGATTTAGATACCCCTAAATCTCCTTATCTAAATCGCTGAGGACCAATGGTGATCACCCACCCATATCGTTTTTTCAAAACCGGCTTATGCTTTTTCTGCTTCATGGAAAATTTCCTGTGGAATAGATTGATTTTAAAGGGGCTACTAGAGCCACTGCTGAAATAAAGTCACTTGTGGAACTCCCACAGCCAGTAGGTAAAGTGTGTGCAGGAGGTAAATGATTTTTCAAAGTTGCGTTTCCTATTGGAAACTCCATAAACTTCCCCGGAGCTGGACTAGGCCGTGTTGAAACATGCGTTGCCACGTGTTCAAGTGCTCGTTTGCCAAGATCAACGTACAAAGGCGCCAATATCTATAATAGGTTTAAAGACGCTTAGATAAGGTGACAAACACTCTACATGCTATAGAGCATTAAATGCGATGGCGGTCACACTGTCCGCCATCGGATCCTTTCCAAAGTAAGATCCAACGGCGGATAGTGCGACCGCCGTTGCATTTAATGCTCTACAGCATGTAGAGTATTTTTTGCCCTTAGATAAGGCCTGTGTGACAAATTAACCACTGATTTTTTCTCTTAGTGCAGCGACTGCAGATGTTTTGATTCAAATTTGCCTCTATCCCAGATGTACAAAGTAAAACATGTTTCAATTGTTTATATCCATCAATGGTTTCAAACTACATGACGGAGTAATGTGTATATTAGTCCTTGGGACCTTGGACTTCGATGGCGCGCCTTCGCTTCAGTCTTTCGTTGGGGTTGTAGATGTATAGTTGGCTCTTAATATAGCTTTTTGTTGGGGTGTAGATGTATAGTTTGGCTCTCAATGTTGAGATGGAACTTTATCCAATTCATTTGATGAAATAAAATAAACTTTTGTTGGGGGTGTAGATGTATATTGGCTCTCAATATCGCTCTCAATGTTGAGACGGAACTTAATAAACTTTTGTTAGGGGTGTAGATGTATAGTTGGCTCTCAATGTTGAGATTCCATTTGATGAAATAGACTTTCTCAATGTTGAGATGGAACTTAATAGACTTTTGTTAGGGGTGTAGATGTATAGTTGGCTCTCAATGTTGAGATTCCATTTGATGAAATAAACTTTTTACAAATTACGACCTATCAATCAAATTACGACCAACCTATAAATCAAATGCGCCTTTGCATAAAAGGGCAAACTTTTAAAAGGGAATTAACTTCCTTTTTGGCCTCATTATAATTTTTTTCTCTTTTTACCCAAAAATCTTCAAAATTTCTTTTCTTGCCAAATCAACCAAATCAAGAAAACCTTTGATGTTGCCAAATCACCAATGAAATTTCAAAATTTTAAAGGCGATAACACCAATCGCTGCAAAAATAAGTAGTGCTAACAGAGAGCATCGACAACATTAACTCTAGGAGCAAGGAGATAGAGCATCGACAACAACATCAAGGTGATACATCTATAAATCATTCGAAGTTTTTTTCAACAATATCAACAACTGGAGCAGTTACTGGAACATCTTCAATATCTTCAGTACTGGAGCATCATCTTTTACAACACCGAGTCTTCATCTTTGATCTTTATATTTTGTAGCACTCAATCATTCGATCATCTGTACAACAACACTTGACCTTTCGATCAATAATAACATCATCTGCAAAAACATAACCTACAACAAACATGATCCAATTACAGGATGATCAATCCCTTTCACTTTAGGTTATAAGTCCAAGGATGATGCAATCCTAACCACATCATTGAGACAAAAGTCCAAGGATCACTTTAGGACTAATGTCTAGTGATGATACAATCCCAACCACATCACAGAGAAAAAATTATGCAAATCACTTTAGGACTAATGTCCAGGGATGATACAATCCCAACCATATCACAGAGACAAAAGTATGCAGATCACTTTAAGACTAATGTCCAAGGATGATACAATCCCAACCACATCACAGAAACAAAAGTCTGCAGATCACTTTAGGATTAATGTCTAGGGATGATACAATCCCGACTACATTACAGAGACAAAAGTCTGCGGATCACTTTGGGACTAATGTCCAGGGACGATGCAATCCCACTGCAACATCATCATCACTGCTCCCCCTTTCGAGGAAGGTCCTTTCGAACCACACCAAACTTGTCATAGAAGTATTCAAACTTTACTCAAGACAGAGGCATAGTCAACACATCATCAACTTTCTCATCAGTGCTCACATACTGGAGATTTATGGCTCCCTTCTGTACCATATCCCGTATGTAAACATACTAGACTTCTATGTGATTTGACCTGTCATGGAACATTGGGTTCTCCATCATCTTTATACAAGTCTGGATGTCACATAGAATCATCGTGGTAACCAAATCCAGGTCAAATATACCTAACAACAATTTTTGAAGCCATATAGCTTCACAACTAGCAGAACAAACTGTTATATACTATGCTTCAGCTGTGCTGAGAGCAACATTGGACTGCTTCCTGTTGAACCATGAGATCATGGCGGATCCTAAACAATAACATCAACCTGAGGTGCTCTTCCTCTCTGAGACACTTCCAACCCAATCTGTATCTGTATAACCATACAATCTATAGTCAAGATCTCCAACATATTATAGACCAAAGTCCATCGTACCTTTCAGGTAGTACCTCATCACATGCTTTGCAACTACCAGGTGAACACGTCTAGGCTCATCTAGATACTGACTCAGGGTGTTCACAACAAAGCATATATATGGCATGGTATTAGTCATATACATCATGACCCAATAATCTATCTATATTGAGTCACATCCTGTCATATCCCTAATTAAATAATTTTCAAATAAGGCTATTTGCAAATAATGTTTCACCAGCCTACTAGTTCCCTAGGTTGAGATCAAGACATTAATTTTGTAATAAGGGGCTATGGGACCCAAAAAGACTTTAGTTTACCATATTCACGTTTAAATGGGTCAAATAAATGATAAATGTTAAGAAAATAAGGTGGCATGGGTTCATGAAGACACTTGGAAGCTTGTGGAGCCTTTGGGTGACTAGATTCCCTGCACACTTGGCATGATATTCATCCAAATTCGAACACATGGGTAATGCAACATTATTGTATGGTGATTTGGTGTCAAATATCATATAATGGGTCAAGGAATTCAAATTAGTAAATGAGGCTAACTCCCATTGAAGAGGAAGAGACTAGAAGATAAGGTGTGCCACTTGGAAGGAGATTCTATGCACTCTATAACAACAAATGATGGAAGATTCTATGACAATTATGACAAATTCAGACCTTCATGCTAACATATGAAAAATATGACATTACAGAGATACAAATATCCACCAAGAGGTTGAATTTGGGAGTTAGAGATAGGTATTTGAATTGGGGAAAGAATTGGAGCATGAAGAGGAAGATAAGGGTCATGAGAGTTACTAAACCACTAAGATGAGTTGGAGGAATATCATGGAGGTAAATTGGACCTTAGGAGGCCTCATGAAGTTAATAAAAGGATTTCATGAGGAATGCGAATAGCTTTTGATAATTTTTTAATTGGACTTTGGCATTTTGGAGAGCTTTTGTTTGTCCATTGCACGGTGAGTGTTCACTCTCCCTGCTTGTGAACCAATTTCGAGGGAGTTGGATTCCTTTCCAAGTTGGTTGATGGAGAGACCATTCAAACCTATCATGGGAGCTTAATGGAGGTTTTTTATTTTCATGTTGAAGGTACATATAATCAAATTCTCATCTATCTCCCCATTCTCTCATTCCTTCTCCATTCCCCCACACTCTCATTTGATGGCGCACTTGTTGGAGTGGCGATTGCGATTTGATGAGTATAGTTGAGACTACAGATTTGATACATGATTCATGGCTCTATAATATCATCTAAATATGATCTATAAGTCGAAATATCAGAAATACATGTATGAAAGGCTTGCATTCCCCAGTTGAATAACTAGTTTTCATGGATTTGGCTTCAATCTTGAGGTGGTTTTATATCAGATTTGTATGAGGACTTTTATATTATTTTTATGATTTTGGGGAAGCCATATATTATGTAAGAATATGTACTTTCATTTCCATATTCTATTCATCTTGAAATCCAAGAAACTCCTGTGTGAAAAGCTTGCATTCTCATGCCATTGTATCACTAGTTTTCTTGGATTTTGGCTTCACTCTTGAAGTAGTTTTATAATATATTTGTATGAGGGATATTCTATGAGTTCTATGATGTTGAGAAATCAATATAATATGTATTACTCTATAATTTCATGTCCTTATTCTTTGTGGCTCAAAATCCAATAAACTCATGTGTGAAAAGATTGCATTCCCATGACATTGGGTCACTAGTTTCCATGACTTTGGCTTCAATCTTGAAGGAGTCTAGTATTGGATTTGTATGAGGTATGTTATCTGAGTTTTATAATGTTGTGACAGCCATATATGACGTGTTACTCTATAATTTCATGTCCCTATGCTCTGTGGGTATAAATCCAAGAAATCCATATGTGAAACTCTTGCAATTCCATGCTACTAATTCACTACTTTTCATGTATTTGACTCCCATACTGAATGAGTTGTATACCAAAATTGTATGAAGGGATTTATATGGTGTTTGATACTATTTTGGAATCAATTTTTATTATTTATATGGTCCCTATATGTCACATCTTGATATGAACCTTTAACTCTACCTTTCATATGTTAAAATCAAGTTAGTTATGCAATTTCCCCATAAGCAATTTCACTGAAAGTTATCAAACGAATGTGGAACTCTATAACCAGTTTACAGAACTAATAACCATGTGTAATGAAATTCCATGAGTTCTTATATCAGTTCCCATAATATAATTACAAATTTTTTAGGTTCATACATGATTTGGGAAGCCCAATTGACCTACACCCTAGGGGGAATTTCATCACAATTTCCTAGTAATTTTTGGCCTTTTCGTCATCAGCCCCAAACAAGGTTGCAGAGGTATAACGTCTAATACAAAGTATCCATAAACCACCTTGGGATGTTTTAATACCCACCATACCATCTCCTCTCAAATTCAGGACCAATTGGTGAAAGTTGGAACCCTTTAGAGTCATGACTAGTTAAGCTCAATTTTTTCTCGAATTGCACTTTTCTCCAAAATTTTGAAAAAGGGACATTACAGTGGTATCAGAGCATGTTATTGGAACCTATTTAATTTATTAATGATATATATGAATTTAAAATCTCATTAATTCATATTTTGATGATACAACCAAGCAACTTATGCAAGAGTTCGAATTGGTGGTTAACCAACTTATGGGTAATATGGAAGCAAGGGGTAAAAGAAGTTTCCATCATGGAGAGAAACATAATACCATTCATTTTGAATACTTTTATGATTATTTGAATGGATTTAGGAACAATAAGGCATATGTGAACTCATTAATGAACAATCAACAATCCACAAGTATTGAGGAGACCAAGGAGCCACCAAGTTTTGTGGGTAATGAAGCAGAAAAAACATTACATCAAGAGGATCGAAAGTCACTCCCAAGTGAATTTGATAAATATGAGGAAACATCACATGAAAATGAATAAGGGTACCTTAAAACTATTGAATATCATTACAAGACACATTCTACTGTGGACATGGACCAAAGGGCATCTACTGATGGATGCTTGAACTGTGAAGGAGTACCTATGAATGGGTGCTCCCAACTCTATGTTGGTGACATAGAGATCATATTTGAAAATGTTTCTGAAAGCCACATTTCTCATAAGCATGAAGATGAAGACCTTGTGACAGATAATGAAGAACCAAGATCAACTTCCCCATCACCACTTGAGCTTCAAGAAGTTGATCAAATCAAGAAGAAAGAAGAAGAGGAGAATCGTTCCCATGAAACATCCTTCATTGAAGGGTCTTTGAAGATGAGTGAAATGGATATCCATGAGGCCCTTAGCATACTCCATGACACTAAAGCATTAGTGTCAAATTCTTGTTGGAAAATTTCTTCATTGTAGGAGCCATCCTTCCTTGAAGACACAGAGAAGATTCAAAGAGCAATGTGCAACATTGAAGGTAATTTAATGTCTTTGCTTTTGGATAGAAACAATTTGGTTGAGCTTAATGAATGGTTACATGAAGCATACTTGAATAATAATGAGGATATTCATAAGCTCAAAATTCAAAATGAGCAACTTCTTAAGAGGTTGCAATATACTTGTTCTTCCTCCTATGTTTCATATTATCATATGGCAAATTGCTTGGAGAATTCTCATGACATGAGGGATCAAGAGAAACATGTTAAATTGTAGGTTCTTGATGTCTTTAAAGATGATCTTGGTGAGATCCAATCACTTGTTGTGGTGGAAGAGGAACTTGAGTTTCCTCTTGAAAATGGTTACACACTTTTTGAATAAGTGCATGATTACACCACCTTAGAACCAACCCATGAGGAAAGTTTTTCATTTTTAAGGGAGGTGCATAATCCTACCCATTGTTGGATTTTATAATCCTCCCTTTTCCAAACCGGTCTATTAGATTATATTTTCCTAACTTAGGAGTCATTTAGTTATTATTAGTTCCACTAATACCATTGGGTCCACTTGGCATAATGGGGCCACATCTACCAGTCACTAGAGTGTGGGGAACACAGATCGAGGCTAACTGCAACTGACTGCACCTTCATGCATCATTTTATGTGCCTCCTAGACCAATCCATACAATTTAGGAGCCACTGGGAGTGCCAACACCAACCTCCTTCAGTTGTTGGTAGTTGGTGACTAGTAAAGCTAAGTTATGCTCCAGTTACATACAGTTAGATGTCCTCTGGTTCAATTAACGTCAGTCTTGCATAACTGCATGTGGGTAGGCACTTATTCTCACCTACTTCTCACCTACCACATCAATTATACTAGTTTAACTGATTATAACTAATTGAGAGACTGAATTGGACAAATGGAGTTGATCTAGTGAACTTCGATAGTGAATTAGACACTTCTAGTTAGCCATGCAGTCAGATTGAGTTGGTAGATTTGAATCATGTCCACATGATTCGAAATCTCCTTTATGTAACACTGTTGTATACTGTTGGGATTAATGAAGTTTATACTATAATTATACTGAGCAATACTTATTTGTTTCCTACGAAATTTGTCCTGTTTAGTGTGTATTATTCATTCCTTTACACTACATAATAATACAATCTATTTTCACTCATTTCTAGAAGATTAAATGGTACAATAATTCAAACATGGTATCATAGCCTACCTGGCATATCATCAAGTCTGCCCATTCTCCGTTTTACACCAGAAGCAACTGGGTTTCCACAGAAGTCCCGCAAAGTGTGCATTGATGGATTCTCAATCTTTCTTACCCCGGATCCTAACACCCTTCAACTATGTTGATTGGAGGGTAGATATGCAGGTATTCTTGCGCAAGATTGGCCTGTACAGGATGACCATGGGCCGAGAGATTGAACCACATCATCTTACTGAGAAAAACAAGTTTTTGAATCGGTTGGATGAAGCATTTGGCTTCCTTTGTGCTCACATCTCCAGGGGTATCCTCTTTCATCTTGAGGGTGTTAAATTTTTATCATTTAAGTAATATGATATTAGGATATTATCTGAGAGAATAACATGCACAACAATCAATCACAAGAGATAATAGACATAAATATTTTCCTCGGGGAAACCATAAAGGAGAAAACCCTGCAACTTCCTCAGAGATAGAATGAGCACCAATGGAAGCAATAAAACCCGAAGAAAAAAGATGATCTCCAACAGCTATTCTCTCTCTCACTTATGTGAGCACTTCCTCTCTCACTCATGCACCCCATTTTAGTGAGTGCATGTGACAAATAGAGAGGCTAATTCTCTATTTATACTAATTTCTAACTTGACAATTACTTACCAGGGCCGACATATCTAGGAGAGTCTAATAAACCTAGTGCCCTACAACTGTGGGGAACTTTCCCCCTGATCAACAAGGAGGGTTAACCTCAACTCAATTGTGGGGACTATTTCCCCAACTTACAATGGAGGGTTAACCCCATTGACTTTACATGAATTTATTATATTAATGACTCTTCCGATAGGAACATCAGGGTACAATGAAATACAAATGATTCTCCCGATAGGAACATCAGGGTACAATATAACATATATAAGTGAATACATTCCAAAGTTACAAATAAATCAACATTCCCTCTTAAATAGGAAGGTATTCTCTTGACACAATTCATCAGCACAAGTCTTCGCCACTGGATCATCATCAAATCCAGATCATCACTGGATCATCATCAAAGCTGGATCACTTGGATCATCATCAAAGCTGGATCATCACTGGATCATCATCAAAGCTTCCACTATCTCGATCAAATGGTGCTATCTCTTAATTCTTCTCGTCATAGGAAGTTCTATAGAGCTAGCCCTTTCTCATGTTGGTTGTAGGCCTAGCCTCCATGTAGGTCTTCATCTTCTTCAGCACTTATATCTGACCATGGAAGGAACACATCCAAGAACCATGTCAGAAAGGCCCGCACAACACTTACATATGACCATGGGAGGAACACATCCACCACCATGTCAGAAAGGCACGCCCAACACTCACATCTAACCATGGGAGGAACACATCCACCACCATGTCAGAAAGGCCCAACACTCACATCTGACCATGGGAGGCCTAGCTTGCCACCATGTCAGAATGGCCCAACACTTACATTCGAACCATGGGAGGAACACATCCAAGAACCATGTCGAAAAGTCTCAACACTTATATCCGACCATGGGAGGAACACATCCAAGAACCATGTCGAAAAGGATCAGCACTTATATCTGACCATGGGAGGCCCAACCTTCCACCATGTCAGAATGGCCCAACACTTACATCCGACCATGGGAGGAACACATCCAAGAACCATGTCGGAAAGTCTCAACACTTATATCCGACCATGGGAGGAACACATCCAAGAACCATGTTGAAAAGGCTCAGCACTTATATCTGACCATGGGAGGCCCAACCTTCCACCATGTCAGAATGGCCCAACAATTGCATCCGACCATGGGAGGAACACATCCAAGAACCATGTCGAAAAGGCTCAACACTTATATCCAACCATGGGAGGAACACATCCAAGAACCATGTCGGAAAGGCTCAACACTTATATCCGACCATGGGAGGAACACATCCAAGAACCATGTAAGAAAGGCTCAACACGTATATCTAGCCATGTGGGGAACACATCCCGCATCCATGCTAGAAATGCTCAACACTTATATCTAGCCATGTGGGGAAAACATCCTGCATCCATGCTAGAAAGGCTCAACACTTATATCCGACCATGGAAGGAACTAATCCTATCATGTCAAAAAGGATCTGCACTTATATCTACCCATGGAAGGAACCAATCCTACCATGTCAGAAAGGCTCTACACTTACAACTGACCATGTGGGGAAAACATCCCGCATCCATGTCAGAAGGGTTCTGCACTTACATTTGACCATGTGGGGAACACGTCCCGCATCCATGTCAAAAGGGATCTGCTCTTACATCTGACCATGTGGGGAACACATCCCGCATCCATGTCAGAAGGGATCTGCACTTACATCTAACCATGGGAGGAAAAAATCCTGCCACGATGTCAGAAGGGCTCAACACTTATATCTGACCATGGGAGGCCTAGCCTGCCACCATGTCGAAAGGGCTCACGGACTCATCACTTCCCCTTGAAGGGAACCTCAATCAAGGAACACCAAGCTTCTCCCTGAAGTAGTCAAACTCAACTCTGGCTAATGGTTTGGTCAATACATTAGCTATCTGCTTGTCCGTCACAATGTACTAGAGCTTCACTGCTCCTCTCTGCACCATATTTTTGATATAGTGATATTTGATCTCGATATGCTTCGACTTGTTATGGAACACCGGGTTCTCGGACAACTTCACACAACTCTAGTTGTCACAATATATACAAGTAGCATCCAACTGGAGATCAAACAAATTAGATAGTAGCTTCCTCAGCCACACTGCCTCACAACTAGCCAAACAAGATGCGACATATTATGCTTCAGCTTTACTCAGTGCCACACAGGATTACTTCCTGTTAAACCAAGAGCTCACACCTGATCCCAGACTGAAGCAACACCCCAAAGTGCTCTTCCTATCACTGCTACCCAATATGAATCCACATAACCTTCTAGGTTAATCTTCTGATTCGCCTCATACTTGAGCCCATAATCAACCATACCCTTCAGGTACCTCAAAATATGCTTTACAACAATCAAGTGAACATGTCTCGGATCTGTTAGGAACTGGCTCAATGTGTTCAAAGCGAAGCAAATATTTGGTCTCGTATTCGTCAGGTACATCAAGGACCCAATCATCTGATGATACATCATAGCATCAACCGACTCTGATGAAGCATCACTCGATAGCTTCAGGTTCGATGTCATAGGTGTGTTCATGGCCTTGCAGTCCATCATCCCGAGCCTCTTCAGGATCTCTACTGCATACTTCCCTTATCCCAGGGATATTCCATCCACATTCTGCCACACCTCCATGCCTGGAAAGTAATGCATCATACCCAAGTCCTTCATCTCGAATTCAGCAGCAAGCTTCCTCTTCATGTCAGCAATCAACCCATCCTCACCTGTTACAAACAGGTCATCTACATATAGTAAGAGTATCATTGGGTTCCCTTCCTCAACCTTGTAGTAAAGGTTGGAATCTGCTTTACTCTTGGTAAAGCCCAAACTAGTCAGGAAGCTGTCAATTCTGTCGTACCATGTCTTGGGTTCCTGTTTCAAATCATACAAGGCCTTCTTTAATTTACACACATGAGTCTCCCTGTCATGTGTCTCAAAACTGAGTGGCTACTCCGCATACACTTCCTCTTCTACTACACCATTTAGGAAAGCAGTCTTGACATCCATCTGGTGTATCTTCCATTTCATTACTGCAGCTAGAGCAAGTACTGATCTGATGGAAGTGTATCTAGCTACACATGCAAAAGTCTCTTCTTAATCTATTCCTTCTTTCTGGGAGAAGCCAGGAGCCACAAATATTGCTTTATATTTCTCTATGCTACCATCTATAGCATGCTTGATCTTGTAGATCCACTTGGAAGTCACAACAGACTTCCCCTCTGGTCTTGGGACAACATCCGAGACATCATTCTTCATTTTGGATTATTTCTTGAACTGTCGCCACTTGTTCTTCAAAACATTAAGTCTCATCCTTATTTTCTTGTAGGTGATTGTACGCAATCTTTCCTACAAGTCAAATGCACCAGTTGTATGGTTAGAAACATTTCATAAGGCATATTCATAATGGAAAATTCTTATGTATAAAGATATAATCATGCAACTATTTTAGCCAATACAACATTCATCCATATCTCACAGAAACTTTCTAGATGCCTTCCATCTCTACCAAGACATCATTGAGATTGTGCACTAATCCAATATGTCAGCAAAGAGGTTTCATTATAGATAAGTAGCAATGGAGAGTTGTATAGCACCATGAGCTACTTACCCATCACATGCATATTAGTAGTATACTGTCATTAATGCAAACATTATATCATGCATAATACATCTACTGAATATAAACAAATGCATACAAAAAACAATATCATGAAATGACAATTGAATACTTATCTTTATTTGTTTCATGGGTAGACTCCTTCTTTCAGCTTCATCATCTTCTTCATTCATAACAACATCATTTCTTATCCAAATGATTAAGATGGATAAGAGGTTCTTCAAGAATTGAGTTCTTCATATTCATCATCGCTTGAGGGATCTTCTTTGAATCGTGACCACTTGATCTTCAATTGCTCTCATCTTCTCTTCTCTTATTATGGGTTGAGATTCATCTTGTGCGTGCTCTTCCTAGAGTCTGCTGAAAGTAGTCACTTCCTTCTGGCACACATTCCTCGAATGAATGAATCCCATGATCCTAGGAGGCCATTCAAGGTGGTTATCACAACTTCTGCATTCTCTACTTCTTCATCCACTGCTTCAAGTTGTTCTTTGATTTGAGAGACCCTTGTAAAGTATGACTGTATGGTCTCTGCATTCTAGATCTTTACATTCTTCAAGTGGTTTCTCAAAGTCATCTTCCGATTTATGTTCTTCCCTTCAAATAAATTGGTCAAGGAATCAAACATCTCTTTAGGTGTCTTTAGGGAAGACACTTGTGGTATAAGGTGATCCTTAATTGAATCAACAATGATCTTCTTGGCCTTGACCAAGTACTTCTTGTGTAAGGTTTTAGCCTCATCTCCCTCTGGAACTGGAACCTCTCCACTTATGTAGGTGTCCAATTCATTTTCTTCAAGAACCAATGAAAACTTATAATTCCATGCTTGGAAGTTGTAAGCTTCACCAAGATTGTCATTAAGCTGGTGTGATAGGTCATTTTGAAATGAGAACCTCAAATGTAAATAGCAAAATATTAGATCTTACCAATTCGAGGTGTCTGTCCTGGTTCCAGATCTGGCTAATCTAGGGTTTGTCAAAGAAAGCCTAATTTTCAAAACTTGGAATTTCAAACTTATGATTGGATAGAAAGATGGGACTATTCAAGGCAAGATGTCCAATGTACTCCTTTTTTTGAAAACAATGGAGGGAAGCTCCCAGAACAAGAAGCCCTAGTTTTCCAATTTCCTCTACATAAATTCCTGATATTGTTTATGTGGTATATCCGAACGTACTGCACCTCTCTATCTAAAATTTTGTATTGAGGTATCCTCATTTATTCTCTTTCCACCAACACATATTTGAGCAGAATTGGTTTCACCAATTGGTACTTATGATAGTTTTTCCACGATGACGTAATTCAGGACTGTTCAGCATAGCGAACTTGTACGGACTACCACCTGTCACTGTATCATCATCAGAGTCTGAAACTTTTACCACAAAAATTAAAGTCCGTTCCCTATCTGGAACATCTTGTAAAATTTTATTTGGACTTTCATAGCCCGAGATATAGCAATTCTCCCTAGGTGTCCTGTTTAGGGATGAATTGTGGAAAGGACTGGAACCCCAATTTGGAGGAATAATACCTCCCAAAATATGGAGAATCTGAGGCGAAATTTTTTTCAAAGGGTACATTAGGATTGTATGTTCAACCTGTGAAAATTTCGGCTCCTAATCCTTCTTCAGTCTCGATATATAGCGAATGTACCAAAACTACCAGTTTTAGTATTTTAGGGTTTTTCAGGCCCGGGGTCAAACTAAGGTTTGGATTTCCCAGAGTTTTACTCAACCAAAAAATTCAACCTTGGTCTCTAAATTTCTATTTTGAGGAGGAGAGAAATCCTATATGGGCTCACTAAAAAATTCCACTTATGTGAAAATCCCTAATTTCCACTGTAGTGGTAGGTCCAATAATTGAAAATGCCCGGAATCAAATTCTGCTTCGACAGAAAGATGTGCCCTTCAATGGACAGATAGTCTAGCCTTCTTTTTCTGATGATATATGGAGAGAGACCCAAAAATTAAGAATCCCTAGCTTCCACAGCTGCACAGTGTCTTCTTCTCAGGTTAGCTCTGATAGCATGTTAGATTTTTATCATTTAAGCAATATGATCTTAGGATCTTATCTGAGAGAATAACATGCACAACAATAAATCACAAGAGAAAATAGACTCAAATATTTTCCTCAGGGAAATCATACTAGGAGAAAACCCCACAACTTCCTCAGAGATAGAATGAGCACCAATAGGAGTAGTAAAACCCAAAGACAAAAGATGATCTCCCATAGTTGTTCTCTCTCTCACTTGTGTGAGCACTTCCTCTCTCACTCATGCTCCCAAGTTGAGTGAGTGTGTGTGACAAATAGAGAGGCTCACTCTCTATTTATACTAATTTTTGACTTGGAAATTAATTACCAGGACCGACATCTCTAGGAGAGTCTAATAACCCTAGTGCCCCACAACTATGGGGACTTTGCTCCCCGAACAACAAGGAGGGTTAACCTCAACTCAATTGTGAGGACTATTGCCCCAACTTATAACGGAGGGTTAACCTCATTGACTTTACATGAATTTATTATATTAATGACTCTCCTGATAGGAACATTGGGGTACAATGAAATACAAATGATTCTCCCGATAGGAACATCAGGGTACAATATAATATATACAAGTGAATACATTCCAAAGTTGCAAATAAATCAACAGAGGGATTGAAGACTCGTAAATAAGATTGGGAGAAGCTCGAATTCTTGTTTGGAAACAAATATGAGCTTCTGGGACACATCTTGGAGAACAATTTGGTAGCCTTACCTCCCAGCAGTTTCGAGACCATAAAACAAGTTTTCATAAAATTCAAGTCTCTTGCACTAAAATTTAAGCAGTGTGGAATAGAGAGGAAGGATGAGCAGCTTGTGCTCTCATTACTCAGCAAACTTGGTTCTGATTATTCTATATTCATCTCTACCTTCCATTCCAGAATATATTCCATCCCCAATCGAAAGATGCCTTCACTTGACAGATTTACCGAGTTTTTAATACAGGAGCAGGGCAAGTTGGTCCAAATGGGAGTCCTCAAAACTTCCAAGAACCAAGCTCTTCTGATGTTGGACTCTACCAATACACAAGATAAAGGGAAGCACAAGGGGAAGGAGCCTAAAGCATCTGATTCAAAACCAAAAGAGAGTCAGAAGTCTTCTGAAGGGGCTTCAAGAAGAAGAAAAAGTTTGAAAATACTAAGTGTCCTTATTGTATGGGGATTTTCATCCTAAAAACCAGTGCATGAATAAGTAGATCGGCCAGTTGTCCACCCTCCTTGAACAGATCAACATTGCTCTTCCACATGGAGAAAAGAAGTCTGATGCTTGATCACATACCAAAGAACATGAGATATGCCATGCGTTGAAGGTTGGCCTTACTCAGTCGAAAGCTTACTTGATTGATTATGGAGCATCCAACCACATGGTTGCTTCAAAGGAATCCATCTCCACTCTTACTCTATCAAAAGGGCCTAGCATTCACATGGGATATGACTCCCGAATTCTAGCATCAGGAAGAGGTTTAATTAAAACAACATCAGGAAGAGGTTCAGTTAAAATACAACATGGTGAGTTCAAAAATGTTCTCTATGTGCCCTCCCTTGTAGCTAATTTTTTGTCTGTTTATCAGATGACCCATACAGGCTCTCCAAAGCGAGTTACATTCGACTTTGACTTAATTGAAATCATAGAAAAAGCTACTGGAAATATCATAGCGAAAGGTATTGCAAATCATGCCACTAAGGCTTATGAGTTCTCACATTTTTTACATGTCTCACCTCCTACAGCTCTATTGACTCATGCTAACAACACTAGTGAGATATGGCATGAGATATTTGGTCATCTCAATTTCAAATATCTCCAACAACTCCACAATGATAAAATGGTTTAAGGTTTGCTTCCCATCCAAACTTCCGATGGAGTATGTCCTGGTTGCTTGGTAGGTAAGCATCCAAAGAAGAGGTATGAAGTTGGGAAGGCACATAGGGATGTCTCTATACTTGATTTGATTCATAGCGATGTGTCAGGACCAAGGCCTACAATATCAATTAATGGTTCCAGGTACTTCCTTATTTTTATTGATGTTTGTTCTAGGTTCTGCTGGATATATTTCATGAAACAGAAATCAGAAGTATTTGGAATTTTTAAAGTTTTTAAAGCTATGACTGAGAATAGTTCCCAGAAAATGATCAATTCCATAAGATAATGGAGGTGAATACATTAAAATATAATTCTAGTTGTATTGTGAATCAGAGGGGATTCGAATGGAACACTCAGTTCCTTACACACCACAACAGAATGGTGTGGCTGAGAGGAAAAACAGATCATTGAAGGAGATGGAAACCTGTCTTCTCCAAGCCAAAAATATTCCTCCTTATCTTTGGGAAGAACCTGTAAACTATGCTTCATATTGAAATAATAGACTGCCTCATAAATCAGTGGTTGGGGCCACTCCATTCGAAGCACTGAATGGGCATAAGCCCAATGTCTCTCACTTGAGAGTTTTTGGTTCCAAATCTTGGGCTAGAATACCCATTGATAAGAGAAAGGCCTTCCAAGCTCAAAGTGGCAAATGCATTATGTTGGGATATGCAGAAGATGCAAAAGCATACAAGTTGATGGAGGTTGCAACTAGGAAATGATTCATTGAGCGCAATGTTAAGTTTAAAGAAGAGCAGTTGTGTGATCCACCGCCATCTGAAGCAAAGAAGGTATAACCACTCTTCGACTACCTTTTGATGATGATGATTTGTCACATGTTTCAATTACAGAAGAAGCGAATGAAGGTCAACATGATCTTGGTATTGAGGTTGAACCTCATGAGATTCTAGATCCAAATCCAGCAACCATTCCAAACCAAAGGCCTAAGCCTAGATGGGACCAAAATCCCATTGTTGTAGATGGGGATGGTGTTGGGAATATAGAAGATAGAAGGATAACTAGGTCCCAGTATTAGAATGAGCATGTTGCTCTAACTCTCATAGATTTTCTCCCTAAAAGTGGTGGAACAAGGTTTCAGGAAAGTGTTATCTGGTGATGGTGAATGACTACTCATTTGGCCCACATAAGAAGAAATTTGATCATTCCTTTCCTATTCCATCAAGAAGAAACACACACTACATCCATTAGCTCAGAAGGAAATTCAAAGGTTCACATGCACAACTTCAGGATGTTGTTGCATAGAAGAACAATGCTGCTACATAGTGCTGCGAATTGCATCAAAGTTTTTGTAAGTTATTTTCTAAGGAGGAAGCTTCTTTTATTCTAAATATAGCTTGAATTTTTCTCGTTCCTACTTTTTTTTTAGGGGGGGGGGGGGGGGGGGAATTCCCATGAGGTTTCCCCGTATTTCCTCTGTTTATTAAGCATCATTTTTTAATTCTTTTAGATTGTATATGGGTGACTTTTGGCCTTGTTTCCAGGGCCTACAGTTGTCTAAGTTAGGATTAAGGGGGGGCGGGGGGCGCATTAGTATTTATAATTCTCCCTTGTCCAAACTGGTATATTAGATTATATTTTCCTAACTTAGGATCCATTTAGTTATTATTGGGTCCACTGGTACCATTGGGTCCACTTGGCCTAATGGGGCCACATGTACCAGTCACTAGAGTGTGGGGAACACATATAGAGGATAACTGCAATTGACTGCACCTTCATGCATCAGTTTATGTGCATCCTAGACCAATCCCTACAATTTAGGATCCAATGGGAGAGTCGACACCAACATCCTTTAGTTGCAGCTAGTTGATGAGTAGTAAAGATAAGTTATGCTCCAGTTACATTCAGTTAGATGTCCTCCAGTTCAACTAGTGCCAGTATTTCATGACTGCACGTGGGTAGGCGCCTATTCTCACGTACTTCTCACCTACCACATCAATTAGACTATTTTAACTGATTATAACTGAATTAGACAACTAGAGTTGATCTAGTGAACTCTGATAGTGATTTAGACACTTCTAGTTAGCCATGCAGTCAGGTTGAGTTGGTAGATTCGAATCATATCCACATGATTCAAATTTTCCTTTATGTAACACTATTGTATACTGTTGGGATTAATGAATTTTATACTGTAATTATACTGAGCAATACTTATCTATTTCCTATGAAATTTGTCTTGTTCGGTGTGTATTATTGATTCCGTTACACTGCATAATAATAGAATGTAATTGCACTCATTGCATGAAGATCAAATGACACAATAATTCAAACACCTATATGGATCCTTCACATGATGAGAATTTTTCACTTTCTGATCATTTGGGTGAGTTGGTTCTTTCTCCTACATCCTACACTTCCAAATTTTGTAGCATTCATCCTAATGAAGTATGGGTGAAAGGTTTCTTTTTTTATAGTGCCACATGAAGAGTATGGAATTTCTATCTCTCCTTTAGATGATGACATGATTAGAGAACCATATTATTTACATTTCCAGATGCATCCTTTGTTACATTATGATGATACACATCTACATGGGTGCACCTATGATGTTCACTTGAGTCACTTGGAGACTCGTGATTTTCCTTGCTCCTTGCCTAGTCCATTTGATGTTGAAGGAACTTCATCCCACACTTGGGTGAATATATATATGATTGGGGAACATTATTATTGGCAGCAACATCCTCTTTTTTTTCAAGATGATATACATATTCATGGGTTTATTAATGAGACTTCCTTGAGCCACTTGAAGTCTTCATGTTTTCTTTGCTCGTTATTTGATTCAAATTTTGGTGGAGGTTCTTCATTCACTTCTTGGATGAGAGAACACATGGCTGATAATTATTTTGATGCATATTACATTCTTTTGGAGTAGCATTATAGGACATGGGATCCTCCCCTGTGTCATTGGGGAAAATTTGATATAATACTTGATGTTTGTGTGTATGGGCCACATAATGATCTACCCACTTGGATGTACAACCACTTTCATGATTTTTTGATGAGGTACCTACGGGATGTACACTTGTATGATGGTGTTATCTATTTTCATGATATTTATTTTGTACTCATGATGTTTGGAATGGTGCAATACAAGAAATGGGATCCTGTCATTTCTTGGTTTCATCTCACTTGGAGTATCAGTGCGATTGTTGGTTTGAGAAATCAAATCAACCTTCAATTGTTTGAGTTCATCTTTGCAGAGCAGTGTTCCAGTTTCCTATGCGAGATACCTTTTGAGAGATGGATTCAATTTTTACATGCTTGGTTTTCATGGGATTTCATCATAGACATTTCACACCATGCATGCATCAGGATCATATGGGACACTGAGATCATTTTTGGTCTCATTGGTTTCAATTTTGGGGGGCAACAAGAAACATTAGAGATTTAGTCACCACTTGAGGATATGATTGTAATCATAGTATTGCAGCAACACGCATGTTGGTTCATCTCTGAAATTTTCTTGGAATCTTAAGAAAGTCAAAGTTTGGTAACTCGATACCAACTTCAAAGAATTATACAGAAGCAAAAGGGGGTGAAAGTTCAAAAAGGTTTCCAAAATATGGAGGTAAAAATTATTTGTGCAAATTTGGTTTTTATGGATTGTATTAATCCTTTTGGTGTTAGTGGTGATGTTACATGATATATCAATATGCACAATCCACATCACTTTACTTTTGGGAACACAATTTTGTAGTACATGAGTGCCACTACTCAAATTGCAACTAAAGAGAACTAATGAGCAGAACCATAAGAGAGCACTTGGTGCAAATGAAGGAGTACCAAATGAGGATGCCACTTGGGAATATGAAAATTTTTTGCAGCATACAAACTTGGAATTTCTTGAGGACAATCAATCTTGAGTGGGGAGGACTGTCATGTTCCCAATTAAAAAATTTCCAAATAAGACTATTTGCAAATAATGTTTCACCAACCTTGTCAAAACCCCAAAATTACGAAAAATTTAAAACTTTAAAAATAACATATAATCACATTAAAAGCAGTTGTTAACTAGTTGATTAGTTTATGCTATTTAAAATGTAACTGAATAGTTATTTAAATGTTCTATACTTTGAAAAGCATTTTTCGTTTCAGCTACTGATTAAATTTCTATTTGCGACTAAAGGTGATTTGTCGTAAGGGCTGGGCTTACTTAGCTTTCGAGCTAACGTAGCCGTTTTCTTCTATACAGATATACAGGTAAAAAGTATGATTCGATGCTAACAAGTCTTTGAAGTTACAGTTCAGATTCTGCACACACTTTGTTTAGTAAAAGTTTACTCATGCTAGACAGAAAAATATCATACTTCTCAAGGTAAAATCTTGTTATTTCTGCTATACTTTCCTTTGTGACTTATTACTAAAATGAAATGCATTTTTCATAAGCACACAGTAGAAGACTATACCATACAGGGTCATGAGGTTTAGTAGATTTACAAGTACGAAAACCTTAAATAGTTATCCTAAAGATAAGTATAAGAACTATATATATTATTCCTTTGCCTAACAACTTACCATGGTAAAAGATTCACAACCTCACAAGTTTTATTTCTTTTAGTTAAAGCGATACTATCAACATTCTAAGCTTAGCTTGCATACTGTTCAGTTTTTCAATTTTTGAGGACTAATATTAAAAATCAATCCATACATTTTCTGACTGATGCATCTAAGATCTTTGATCTGAAACAAGTGTTCCACTTATAGTTTAAAAGTCTATAATCCTTTAGAAGGCTAAACTCAAAAACATCATTTAATTGTATATAAATACATACATTAAGGAGTAGATAGGTTTATTATCTTCTTTTGAAATCCAAAAAGTTGGCATCGTGATTGTAAACTATAACCACTTAAACAAATATCATAACTACTATCCTATGACTTTTTATCTTATAACAACTCTAGGCTTGAGTGCACAATGCTATGGAATAAACCAGATGAAGCATGCCATAACTATATTCATTGGACATAATGTACATGCAACATGTAACATGCAAATATATAACTAAGAATATCATGATATATAATAAACAATATATACTATTCACTATGTATATGCATCGAGCTAATGAATAAACCATATAAACAAAATGATTGTAAACATGGGTTATTGTACAAACAATACGTAGTAAAGAAAATGCATAAACCTTATACTAATGATGCGTTGTGGCAACATGATGTAGGTATATATCAAGGTGTAAACCTCCCTATGGAACGTTCCAGCGATTATTTTGTTTGATCCCAATCATCGGTCGTGGACTTTGGAGTGGTAACCAAAACATGTCAATTATTAAAAGTACTACGTGGATGTTTAACAGCCATTCCTTGGCGCTATAAATTATTGACCGAACCCTAACTCTTCATTTCATCTTTGCCCTCGGGCCCCTTGGCCGCTCTGCAATTTTCTTCGGAACCACAACACTGTTGTGTTAACCTCCCTTGTACCTCCTGGTGTCTCCGCTTCTCGTGAGCTCTGCCATTGCAAACAAGGGTTGTTAAGTTGTATATTACTTGTTGCTTACCTTTGTAGATTCGACACTGTCTGGTTGCTCAGTTCTATGACAGTTTTGCTCCTCTTAAAACTGCGAGGGTGACTATCCCTTCAGATTATCATGGCCAGTGCTTTCTACAGGCTGTAAGTTAAAATATAGAGAGGAACGTTGCAGTCGTGGGGTTTGTACTTCTTTGCTGATTCGTTGGAGTTTACTGTGCTTCTCATGGTTTAATGAATTTAAGCCAGTTCTTCGCCATCGATCTGGCAGGTTATTTACTCAATTGGCCGCGACATTAACCTGAAGAAAAACCCATTGCTACTAAATCCAGGTAAGAACTTTTTCTTATGTTGTCAAGTGATCAATATTAATACACTTTTGGTGTTATTATAACTGATAGTCGGCTTCTACATGGTAATGCAGGTGTCTACCTGCTACATTGTCCGCTGCAAACAAAAAGAGCATCAAGGTTTCAATAGCGCAGGCCACGGTAAGCCTTGGTCCTTCCACGGCTCATCATCTTTGTCTAAACCCTTAAGAGGTTGTGCTGGTTGGTCGAAGCAGTCCTGTTGTCCTCCATGCGTTAAGGGTTATTTGTTTTACAGCCTTTCTTTTAGCTCTACGGGTAAAACCCTGGCTCTTATGAGAGTCCTCCGGCTACGGCCGTGAATGTAAAGCTTTGCTTTTTTAATTACTGTAGGGTTTTGTAAACAAAAAAATTGCAGCCTATAAGCCTTCGCGTTATTACTGAATTTGCAGGCTATAAGCCTTAGCGTTATTACTATGTTAACAAGTTTTTACAGGCCGTGAGCCTTGCATTTACTGTTTTAAAAGTTTTACAGGCCGTGAGCCTTACATTTACAGCTATGGGTTAATAAATGAACAGAGTTTTCAATTCTTATGTGATTACTTGTCAAGGGTAAGGTTTTTACCCTCCGTTCTACCATATTTTAAAAACTGGTTCTTTTTCTTGCATTTACTTAATGTAGTAATGAAAAGATAAAAACAAAAGAAAGCTTACTGTATTTATTTAATAACCCAACTGTAAATGTTATTAGTTATTCTTATTTAATGAAGAGACATTTGTCTCGTTAGGTTATTGCTTAGGTTTATAAATTTAAGCTCGATTGTCGAGCGTTCTATACTCTTACCTTTTCTTTTCAGTACATATATACCTTTGATTTATTTAATACATCATGACTTGTTTTAAATCTATACAATTATATTGATAGCATTCAGGCTCAGTACAGCCTTATTATATTATTTTTATAATGCGGCTGTAGTGAATAATGTCCATTTTTATTTATTTATTACTTAGTTGCAATAATTATAAATCTAGGGTTTAACCTTGTTCTGTAGTTTGTAAACAATATTGTTTTTTTTATACTTTTGATAATCAGTACTAAAAAGCTACTCTTTTGTAATCTTTTAATCATTACTAATGTCCTTTAATCATGTTTAAATACTTTATAATGCACACTAAAAGACCAGTTCATAAACACATTTTATTTATTTACAATCTATGTATAAATAACTAAGTCTTTATTTGTATATTAATATCCTATCTGAAAGTTATTGTTATACTGTGTATCATAATGCTATATTATAGGTACTACAATATAATACTACTACTTCTTGATGTTACTATGAATGTTGTTTTAATATTATTTACCCATTATTTGGTTTGGGTTCTTTATTTAGTTATATAGTTTGAATATTTCTTTATAGTACTTTATTTAATAATAAGGTATGATCTTATATACGTATCTATATAAATTCCTGTATATAAAATAGTATTTATTTACCAGATCTATAATAGAATAACAGATATGAAAAAGTACTTAACCTAGCTGAATAAAATGAGTGTACAGTAACTTGGAAAATTTGCATTCTCTTCTACAATACAGACTGCTACTAATATACTTTAACTGTAACATCTAACAGATAAATACTTATGTCCTTCTGTCGGTAATGTATTTATTTTAAATAAAAGAAAACAATTATCACTTACACTGCAAAAATACTTAGTCTATCTTTTCATTTTTACAACTAATATTTCCAGAAAACAAAGCTACAGTACTAGAATAGTTTTAAGTCTGTAGAAAGATAACTCATGAATTTATAAAAACACTTGTAGTATCTGCAATAAATTAGGAGACTCAGTTCAGAAGTTTACTACTTCTCCACACTGAGATACTGTGCTAGAGTACGGTCTGGTGATACTAGATGTGGAAAAACACAGTGAATATTAACAGGTTTTGTTAATGGTATTCGGAAATACTAACTTTACTAAAACTAACTACTTACTCAGACATATAAATACACATAACATTCATCTATTCATACTCAGAAAACATAAAGAAATGAATGGCAGAACCTGTTTAAGCTGTGGACAACAACAGCAATGGGAGGTCGTTCCTCCCTACCAACTCCTGGAGAGCGCTCAGACAGCGACTTCTCAGGACCCCCGAGCTTGCTCTGGTCTCCCTGGATGGAACTAGGTGCAGCAAAGTCAGATACCCATCTTCAACTCAATATTAACTCAGAACTTATCAGTAAGTTCTCCCAGCTAAAAAGCTGTAAAATAACCAAGTTACTGCAGCATTCCTCTCAAACAACTTCCTTACCATTTTTCCCTCTTCCTCAATGAATTTCCTGAATAACATTCACCTGAATGCATTCTCTCTAAAAAATAACTGAGCAGCCTCAGCTCTCTTCATTGAGTACTTTTAAAAGATTGCCTAGGTCTTAGTTGGGTTAACTGTCATTTAATGAGCCACCTGCTCAGATTCCACTTTCTTGGGGAATCATGACCCCAAATATAGGGAAGTTGCCACCTGCAACTTAAGAAGTGTTTGAGGATGCTTCCACTTGTCTTTTTCCTGCCACCTAGTTCCATCCACCAGTTTGACCAGTAACCTCTTTTTAACAGCTCTCCCATGCTGTTGTCTCCATAATTTATTTATTAAATAATAAAATATTCTGAATTACACTCCATTATTGTTGACTCTGCTGAGTCATCAATCCCTACTTAGGATTAATTTTAACATAATGTCTCAGAAATATAATAAAACAATTTACATAATTTTACAAAATTGGGGTATGTGACAAACCTACTAGTTCCCTCGGTTGAGATGGAGACATAAATTTTGTAATAAGGGGATATGGGACCCAAAAGGACTTTAGTTTACCATACTCACATTTAAATGGGTCAAATGAATGATAAATTATAAGAAAATAAGGTGTCTTTTTTTCATGAAGACACTTGGAATCTTGTGGAGCCTTTGGGTGGCTAGATTCCCTGCACACTTTGCATGATATTCATCCAAATTCGAACACATGGGTAATATAACATCATTGGATGGTGATGTGGTGTCAAATATCATATAATGAGCCAAGGAATTTGAATTGGTAAAGGATGGTAACTCCCATGGAAGAGGAAGAGACTAGAAGACAAGGTGTGCCACTTGGAAGGATAATATATGCACTCTATGACAACAATTGATGGAAGATTCTATGACAAGTATGACAAATTCAGACCTGATTGATGAAATATGACAAATATTACATGACAGGGTTAAAAATAGCCACCAAGAGGTCTAATTTTGGGTTTATAGGAATCCATTAGAATTGGGGAAGGAATTGAAGCATGAAGAGGAAGACAAGTGTCATGAGAGTTACTAAATCACTAAGATGAGTTGGAGGAATATCATGGAGGGAAATTCGACCTGAGGAGGCCTCATGAAGTTAATAAAATGATTTCAGGAGTAATTATAATATATTTTGATTATTTTTTAATTGGCCTTTGTCATTTTAGAAAGCTTTTGTTTGTCCATTGCACAGTGAGTGTTCACTCTCCCTGCTTGTGAACCAATTTCGAGGGAGTTTGATTCCTTTCCAAGTTGGTGGATGGAGAGGCCATTAATACCTCTAATGGGATATTAATTAAGGATTTTTTATTTTCATTTTTAATTTCCATACAATATAATTCTCATTTATCTCCCCATTCTCTCATTCGTTCTTCTCCATTCCCCTACACTCTCATTTGATGGCGCACTTGTTGGAGTGGTGCTTGCACTTTGCTGAGTATAGTTGATGCCCAATATTTGATACATGATTCATGGATCTGTAATATCATCTACATATGATATTTAAGTCTAAATATCAGAAAATAATGTATGAAAGGCTTGCATTTCCCTTGCTCTTGAATAACTAGTTTTCATGGATTTGGCTTCAATCTTGAAGTGGTTTTATATCAGATTTGTATGAGGAATTTCATATGAGTTTTATGATTTTGGGGAAGACATATATTATTTAAGAGTCTTTAATTTAATTTCCATATTCTATTCAGCTCTAAATCCAAGAAAATCCCATGTGAAAAGCTTGCATTCTCATGCCATTGTATCACTAGTTTTCTTGGATTTTGGATTCAATCTTGAAGTAGTTTTATACCAAATTTATATGAGGGATATTATATGATTGGTATGATGTTGGGAAATACATATAATTTGTATTACTCTGTAATTTTATTTTCTTATTCTCTATGGATCAAAATCCAATAAACTCATGTGTGAAAAGCTTGCATTCCCATGTCATTAGGTCACTAGTTTCCATGACTTTGGCTTCAATCTTGAAGGAGTCTTGTATCAGATTTGTATGAGGGGTGTTATCTGAGTTTGATGATGCTGTGACAGACATATATGATGTGTTACTCTGTAATTTCATGTCTCTATGCTCTGTGGTTCTAAATCAAAGAAATCCATATGTGAAACTCTTGCAATTCCATGCTACTAATTCACTAGTTTTCGTGTATTTGACTCCCATACTGAATGAGTTGTATACCGGACTTGTATGAAGGGATTTATATGGTGTTTAATACTATTTTGGAATCAATTTGTATTTTTTATGTGGTCCCTATATTCCACATCCTTATCTGAACCTTTAACTCTAACTTTCATATGTCAAAATCGAGCTAGTTATGCAATTTCCCCATAAGAAATTTCGCCGAAAGTTATCGAACGAATGTGGAATTCTATAAAAAGTTTGAAGAAATAATAACCATGTGTAATTATATTCCATGATTTATTATCTCAGTCCCCATAATCTAATTACAAATTTGGTAGGTTCGTACATCAGTTTGGAATCCCAGTTGGCCTGTGACAGTAGGGGGAATTTCATCACAATTTCCTAGTATTTTTTTGCCTTTTTGTCGTTAGCCCCAAAAAAGGTTATAGAGATATAAATTATGATTAAAAGTATCCATAAACCAACTTGGTATTTTTTATGACTCACCATACCATATCCTCTCAAATTCGGGACCAGTTGGTGAAAGTTGGAATCCTCTAGAGTCATGACTAGTTAAGCTCAAATTTTGCCTGAATCACACTTTTCTCCAGAATATGAAAAAGGGACATTACACATATAATAAATCTAATGATTTGTCAGCTAACATATTTATGTTGGTATCCATGGGTGTGGCCATGGATTTACATTCCAACATATCAAATCCTTTTAGAATTTCCACAACATACTTTCCTTGCTTGAGAAAGATTCTTTCTAGGTTCTGCCATACTTCCAGACCTAGAAAATAGTGCATAAATCCAAGTTATTTCATCTCAATATATTCAGTGATACTCTTCTTGCACTCTATAATCTGTCTCTCATTTCCTGACAGAAATAAATCATCCACGTGCAGCAATAATATGACAGGTTCGTCATCCATAACCTTAAAGTAAAGGGTAGGGTCAGCTTTACTTTTGGTAAATCCCAAGCTCATAAAAAAACTATCTATCCTTCCATACCAAGCTCTAGGATATTTCTTCAATCCATACAGATCCTTCTTCAACTTGCATATGTGAGTCTATCTATCTTTAACTTCAAATCCTTATGGTTGTTCTATGTACACTTCTTCCTCAATACCATCATTCAGGAAAGTTGTCTTCACATCCATCTGGTGTAAACTCTACTTCATCATGGATGGAAGTGCCATGATGTTTCTAATGTAAGTGTACCTTTCTACTGGTGCAAATGTCTCTTCATAATCAATTCCCTCTTTCTGAGAGAATCCTCTAGCCATAAACCTTGCCTTGTATTTCTCAATACTTCCATTAGTTGCATGCTTTATCTTGTAGGTCCACTTGGAAGATACCACACTTTTTCCTTGTGGTTTGGGAACTATATCCCAAACATCAGTCTTCATTATTGATTGGTATTCTTTTTTTATTGCTTCTACCCATTATTTATTCTGTATAGCTTCTTCATAATTGGTAGTTTCTTGATCTACAAGATCACACATCATAGCCACATAACTGGAAAATGGATTTGGCTTCTTGCTTACTCTTTTGGAGCCTTCTAGATCTCCATACTTTTCTGCTTAGTGTATAATTTCTCTTTCGTGACATATTCATAATGGGATGTTCTTGAGGTTATAGCATATCATGGTCTTTTGTTGTTTCACCTTCGGGGGAGGGTGCAACTTCTACATTTCTGGGAAGTACATATTCTTCATGTTGTCACTTTTTGGATCTCTTGAGAGTCGCTTCTTCGTCAAATGTTACATCTCTACTAATATCCATGTGATGGAATCCTGGAATGTATATTCTGAAGGATTTGGAGACTTCATAGTATCCAACAAATATTCCCTTCTTTTCGGAAGGGTTGAACTCGGTTCTCTTTTCTTTTGGTATGGTAACATATACTGGGCAACCAAATATCTTAAGGTGGCATACTTTAGGATTCTTTCCTTTGAACATTTCTTCTAGAGTCTTGAATCCAAGGGCACTATGGGATATCTATTATGTACATAAACTGTCGTCCTTGTTGCTTCATCTCGTAGATACATTGAAAGATCTTGATCTTGTAATGATTGTCTTCACTGCTTCCATAATGGTCCTATTCTTTCTTTCTGCAACACTATTATGTTGAGGATTGTAGGGAGTAGTTAGTTCCCTCTTGATTCCAACTTCTTTACAAAAGGATTCAAAATATTTTGAAGTATATTCTCCACCATTGTCTGTTTTGAGTGTCTTGATTCTTTTTTCTGAATTATTCTCTATCAAGGCTTTGAATTCCTTGAATTTTCCAAATACTTCATCCTTTTCTTTCAAGAAATATATCCATTCCTTTCTTGAATAGTCATCAATAAATGTAACATAATATTCATAACCACTCAAATATGTGGAGGGAATTGGACCACATACATCTAAATGGATTAATTCCAACATATTTGTCTTTGTCTCACTCTTCATAAATCAATTTTTGATATTCTTTCCATTTGCACATCCTTTGCAAATGGCTTCATGATCGATCTTCAAATATGGTAAACCCGTCACTACTTTGATCACATGGGGTAGTGATTTGTATTTGATATGAGCAAACCTCCTATGCCATAATTAATTTGGGCTAGTGGTCTCATGAATAAGGGATGTTTTTGAATGTCCCTTGAGTTTATATAAGCCTCCTTCTTCTTCACCAATGACAACTGCATCTTCAATTAATTTTCCTTTGGGACACATAAGTACTTGCTCATCTATTAATGCAACCCTATGTCATTTCTTATCTAATGTTGAGATAGAAAGTAAGTTCTTATTCAATCCTGGTACATATAATACTTCCTTCATCTTCAGGGGGGTTCCAGAATCAAGCTTGTAGCTTGATCCAACAATTCCTTTGATATGGTATTGATAGTCATCTCCTAATGATATATTCTGAGGAGAGTTCTTCTCTTCAATTTTTGACAGAGTTTTATTTTTTCTCGTCATGTGCTTTGAAGCACTACTATCAATAAGGCATGCATCTTCTCCCGGTGGAACAAACCTAGAGTGTGCAGAGAATAATACATGCTCTTCTGCATATTCTTCTTTTGCTTGTTTTCTTCGAGGTCCTTATTCCTCTTCTTCTTCATATTCATCTTCGGCTAGGTGTGCATGATGTATTTTGTTTTTGTTCCTATTCATGTATTATTCTTTCTTCAATGGACAATTTCTGGAAATGTGTCCTAGCTTGTCACAATTGAAACATTAACAGTTGGAGTAGTTTCTTCTTATCCTTTGGAACTTCTTGGGAGGTTGAGACTCCTTGTGGATTTCCTTCTTGAATTTGTATTGACTTCTTACTCTCTTGGTATGGGTTTATAGGGATTGATCATCTTCTTTAAGTAGAGCTTATCTATTGGCTACTCCATCCTCCTCTTGAATGCAGTCTTCCTATACAATGTCAAATTTCATGCTTTCCTTTCCAGCACGCAGAGTTTGGAAGAATGAATCCCAAGGTCTAGTGATACCATTGAGAGAAGTCATAACTATATCATCTTCATCAAGGGATTCTCCAATGGATTCTAGTTGTTCCTTGAACGAGGAGACCCTTCTGAAGTAGTTTTGGATGGACTCTCATCGGTACATCTTGTTACTCTTCGATTGAGTTCTCAATTTCATATTTATATTGATGTTCCTTCCTTCATACATTCTGGATAGGGAATCATACATCTCCTTCAGGGTCTCCTTGCATGAAACTTGAGGAATCAAGTGGTCTTTGATAGAATCAACAATGATCATCATTTCCCTAATCAGGTCCTTCTTGTGCTTCTCCTTAGCTTCACCTTCTTTAGGTTTTGCAACTTCTTCCTTTATGTATTTGGTAAGATAATTCTCTCGTAAAAAGAGGCCAATCCTATATTTCCATGCTCAAAAATTCTCTATGCCTTCTATCTTGTCCTCAAGCTTAGTGCTTGGGGCCATCTTGTCCAGTAGGTCGCCAAAAATGAAATTTCTGAAAATGAAAAACTAACCTTACCAAGAGATGCACTTGGTTAAGGCGAATTGTATGGTACACTTGGTTTCTAGAGATTGCAAATTTTCACCTCTCAAAATTGACTTGCAAAAATCTGATCTGTAGTTTCTATAGTTTTCTTGTTTTCTGGTTTTCTGCAGTTTTCTGGTCCAAAGTCAAACTAGGGTTTGAATTTTCCAGAGATATACCCACTCAAAAATTTCAATCTAGGGCTCAATAGATGCACCCTATGGAGGCATAACTTTCTATGTAATCATATTTCTAAAATTCCAACTTTGACAGAAACCCTAATTTCTTGTCAAAGGGAGGAGAGAGAGAGAGTTTCACCTTGTGAAAGTTGTCCTATTCAGGCTAGCTCTGATACCATGTTAAGATTCAATATGCTAAGATAGATAACATTAGTATTCAGTTTAATTTCACAACAACAACATATACAGGATCACTGAAAGAAACACAATCACAATATAGACACTGATTTATCCTGGGAAACCCTCTAGGGGAAGAAAACCCAACAAAATCTTCCTCAATGTAGATGATAAAAAGTACAAATATGAAACCCAAAACAAGTGCTCCTTCTCCTTGCAGATATATCTCTCTCTTTCTCTCCTATGTGAATTACACAAGTGAGTGTGTGTCCAAATTAGGATCAGATCACTCATATTTATACTTTATCTTCCACTTTACTTTTTTCCCTAACTAGGTCGGCCCCAAGAAACTTAACCGAGCCAAATTACCTATGAAGAATCAAAACAATATAATATTACTTTCTAGAAGGTTCTATCAACCCGACTTACAAGGGAGGTTTTACCTCATGACTCTATGATGACCAAATACAATAATAACATCTCGACAGAGGAATAAAACATATCCGAATAAATTACAATAATAAAATACAACAAAATATTCTTCGAAGTTACAATATTTCAACACTTTTGACAACCTACATGAACCATTCTATTTCTCCTACATAATCGGGATATCACTTTATTCATAATTAAGCAAAGCATACATATTCTTTTAAGCAAAATAGAGATCACAACACATCATTCACACATAAACACAGAGATTTACCCTAGAAACCGTTAACCGAGAAAACCAGAAAACCTTGGAGCTACACCTCCTATTTTCTCTTCATTACATTATGAAATCCTCACAATACAAAATATGGGTATTCCGCAACATCAAAATACCCTAATCCGTTAACCCAGATTAGAAAAAGACTCCAATCCCTTAACTGGGATTAAGTTACATATTTTTAGACAAGTTCTAAAAATAGCCACAAACAGCTATAAATAGCCATAAAATCTATAAATAGCCAAAAAAATTTGCTCGCTGCGCTCGCATCAAAAACAGGGCCTACGACGTGTTTTCGTCAAAGGTGCCTTTGGGATTGCCAAGCTGCAGTGCTAACATGCGCATCTCCCTTCCATATGCACATGCAAAGGATATAACATATACCCAACACTTATCAGGTTGAAGCATTTATGTCATTTGGTTTCTTTATTTATTTTACATGTTTATTTATTTGTTATCAATGTTAAGTATATTGTTATGGTTTTCTTCAGTTCTTTATGCTTTAAATTAGATGAAACTAGTATGCAATTGTAGGATGCAAGTACTATAATTTTAACCCATTTGGACTAATCTATCTTTATGTAACAACCCTCTTCCACAAGAGGAAGCTACCCGACTAAATAATTTTTTTTTGTCTTTTAATCAAAAGTATTAACTAATTTATCATCTAGAAATGTAAAAACAATCAACATATTATTAATTCATTTCTAACAAGAAATCAGATAATGTATGCAATTAATGAAACCATACTTGTGAAAATGAAACCAATCCATACAGTCATGTGCGTCATTGAAGTCTAGCAACTAGTCCAAACAAGTACTCTCCAAGCAGGTTGTAAATTGGGGGGGGGGGGTAAATTGCACCAAAAATCATACCCAAACAATGTAAACCTTAGTATGCTCTGGAAAATCGTCATGTCCCAAATTTTGCATTGGGTCACAATGGCCTAATCACATTTGCCATATTCATGAGAGTTTGTCAAATTGATGCTAAGGGTCAAATAATTGCCAAGGAGGAAAAATACTACTTTCCTAGGTTGTGGATGGAAGCTTTGGGATTTGGAATAAGGGGGGCAATAAATTATGTTTGAACATTAGAATGGAATAAATATTTAATAAAGGAGCTAAATAAGTAAATACAAGGGAAATCAAAGTGGCAATCAATCATGAAGACACATGGAGGATGTGGGACCCACACAAGCTAGATTTTCTTTGCCACATCGCATCCTCCTCTTGTCATTTCGAATCCATAAGAAGCCCAAGGGTATTGGGATGAGTTGGAAATTCAATATACTTGGCATGAATCAATTAAGGTCGAATTGGAGTGGAAGAGGAATAGGCATTTTGGAGCTAGTGAGACACTTGGACTAGATTCCCTAGCTCTATGACAACAATAATGAAAATGCTATGACACCTATGACACAAATCAGATATTAAGGTTGAAATATGACATATATGAAATGTCAGGTCTAAAAATAGCTCCAATAGGGAGCTCAAGGGAGTTAGGGAAGCTAAGATGCTTCCACATGTGATTTGGTGGATGTGGGAGACTAGGAATTGTTGTACAAGTGGTATTCTTTGGAATCTCTTCCCAACTAGAGTTGGAATGAATCTCTTGGAAGGAATTCGACCCATAGAGAGATTGGAAACTTTATAAATGTCAAGAACAAATAATGAAGTCATATTTTGATCATTTGAGAATTTGCATTAGTGAAGAGAGAGAGAGAGCTAGTGGATGACTAGTTTCTTACCTTAGCCAATTTTGAGGGTGAGAGATTCCCATACAAGTTAGCGTGTGGAAACGCAATTCAGGTCTTTCATGGAGATTTAATGGAGTCATAAGTTACAGGTTCAATATACAGGGAAGCTCATGGACACTTCAATATCAGCTTGTTCTTTCATCTATTTCAAGTTTTCTCATCATATTCTTGCTCTATGGATTAAAGCGCATTTGGTGAGCTATTGATCTCTTTGGGGGATATTCTAATGCCAAATTATTTTATGTTCTGATTTAAATGCTCTTTATTTCAATTTTATAATACTCTCATATATAAATACAAATATTTCATGTAAAAATGTTAAACAATGAAGAAACTGTGCCATTTCTCCACTACCTTGTTGTGAACCAATGTAATGTTGATGGATTCGAATGGATAAGTAAAATACTAATGGTTTATGGATGAATATATTGTTATTGGTGTATTATATGAGTTTAATTTTCATTACATAAGCATTTGGAATCATTTTTTTGAGTTTCATAGCATTTGGAGAAGATTGCCTATCATTTCCCCCAAGGTTGAAACTAGTCTTTTGCATCTGATTTAAGGGAGCTATAGCAGACATTAAAAGTTGAATGGTGATGAATATGAGTTCCTGTTGATGTAATTTATATTTCCCCTGATTCCATTCATAAATTATATTTTTATTTAGTGCATTTTGAAATTCATTTCAATCATCTACCCTTAGGGGATTTGAACCACAAGTTGCTCGTAAAACTCCATTCATTGACCATATTTCCAAAGTGAGTCGCAGAAGTCATTTGATGGATTAAATACACATATAAAAACCATTTTTATGTATTAACATCATTTATACACCTTTTGGTACAATTTGAGAGCATTTGGAGCTATTTGGAGCCATCTACCATTGGTGGTTTACTCAAAATTACTAGTAAATTCCCTGAGTTCTCTTGGATACCTATTCGATTCCAAAAACATATATAATGATTCAAATATACTTTAATTAATGTATTATAACATATACAATTGTCATACCAACCATTAGTGGAGGTTGTACAATGTTTGGAAGATATTTGTTCCAAGACCCAAAGGGGGATTTCCACCTCCCAAATTGACTAGTCTTGCCCCGAAACTTCTTCCCTTGAAAATTGCAGACCATGGTTGGGTATATAAGTTTATTATATGTATTATATATTTTTTAATGTGTCCCATCACCCCTCATTACCTTCCTTTCCAAGTTTTAAAGTAATTGGAGGAGTTTGGAATCAGTTGTATCCATATACTTAGGGTTGAAACAGGGTGAATTTGAGCACAATGGGAAAATTATTCCCAATAGACATTACAATGGTATCAGATCATGATATTGGCACCTGATGTGGTATTATATTTATGAGTGCAATAATTTAGGGACCACCATTAGATATTGAAACCAAAAGTGCTTTTTTTGAAGAGTAAAAAAAAGTAGGAGAAGAAGGTAATTTTTTGAGGAAACTATGACTAGGGATGAAAAAGGAACCTCGTATGATGGTGAGGATCCTATAAAAATCATGGAACCTATACTTGAATACATGACCAAGAATATTATGAAAGTATTCAAATTCTTGGCTATCCAACTTGGGAGAAAATATATTGATCTTAAGAAAACCAAGGGGAAAAATGCATCAACTTGCTTGAAGGAGAAAAAGGAGAAGACCCATGAACCACCTAGTTCTGAAATAGGTGAAGTAGAAGAAGTAGTACATGAGGAGGATAGAAATTCACTCCCAAGTGACTCTGTAAAATAAGAAGAGACATCACATGAGTGTGAAGAATTTTCTATTAAAAATATTGAAGATCATTTCGAGACACATTCTACCTTGGAAAAGAAATCAAGAGCATCTACTTATGGATGCTTGAACTATGAAGGAGTACCTACTGATGGGTGATCAAACCTATATGTTGGTGACATAGAGATCACTTTTGAAAGTTTTGTTTCAAGCCAAAATTCCATTAAACACGAAAATGAAGACCTTGTAGCAGTTGAAGAAGAAACAATATCAACTTCCCCATCACCACTTGAGCTTCATGAAGTTGGTCCAAGAAAGAAGGAAGAAGATGAGGCAGTTCATATGCAAGAGACTCATTTTATTGAAGGGTCCTTAAATATGAATGAAAAGAAGATCCAAGAGTCCCTTAGCATACTCCATGACACTCAAGAATTAGTGTCAAATTCTTGTTGGAGAGCTACTTCATTGGTGGAAACATCCTTCCTTGAAGACATGGAGAAGATTCAAAGAGCAATGTGCCACATCAAAGGTAATTTCATGGCTTTGATTTTTGATAGAAACCATTTTTTTGAGCTTAATGAATTGTTACATGATGCATACTTGAAGAATAATTAGGATAATCATAAGCTCACAATTCAAAATGAGCAACTTCTTGAAAAGTTGCAAGACACTTGTTTTTCCTCCTATGTTCCAGATTGTCAAATGGTGGATTGTTTGGAGGATTCTCATGACATGATGGATCATGAGAAATGTGGAAATTTAAATGTGCTTGAAATGTTTGAAGTTTAAATTGAAGAGATCCAAACACTTGATGTGGTGGAAGAGGAACTTGAATAGTCTCTTGATGAAGGTTATGCAATTTTTAAAGAAGAGCATGGTTCCTCTACATTGGAACCAATCTATGACAAAGGTTTCACACTTTTGAAGGATTTGCATGAAACTACCCATATGGATCCTTCCCATGATGAAACTTCTGCACTTTTGAATCATTTGGGTGAGTTATTTAATTCTCCTACATCCTACAATTCCATGTTTTGCAACATTAGTCTCAATGAAGTATGGGTGCAAGGGTTCTTTTTTATGGTGCCACATGAGGAGTATGAAACTCCTAGATTTACCTTCTATGACGACATGGTTGGAGCACATTCTTATTTAGATTTGCAGCAGAACCCTTTGTTACTTTATGATGCTGCACATCTACATGGATGCACCTATGATATGAATTTGAGTCACTTGAAGACTCATGGTTTTTCTTGCTCAACACTTGGTTCATTTGATGTTGGAGGAACTTCATCCAACACTGGGGTGAATAGATTTATGATTGGAGAACTTTTTTGTTGCCAGACGCATACTTTGTTATATCTTTATGATTCTCTCATTCATGGATGTTTGGGTGAGACTTCTTTGAGTCATTTGAAGTCTCCTTGTTTTTTTTGCTCATTATTTGGTTCAGATCTTAGTGGAGATTCTTCATTCACTTCTTGGATGAAAGAATACATGGCTGAATATTTTGATGCATATCACATCCTTTTTGAGCAACATTATAGGACATGGGATCCTCACCTATGTCATTCGAGCAGATTTGATTGGTCACTTGAAGCTTGTGTGGTCTTGGCAAATGGTGGTCTACTTACTTTGAGGTATAAGCACTTTCATGATTTTTTGATAAGGCACCTCCTTGATGTACATTTTTATTATGTTGTTATGTACTTTGATTATATATATTATGTACTCATGATTTTTGGAAGAATGCATACAAGAAAATGGGATCCCAGAATTCTCTTTCCTAACAGTATTGGTTGGAGAGCACTCTTAATTGTTGGAGTACAATACAAGAAATGGGACCCTGGGATGGTTTTTAGTCCCATTGATTTAATTTTTTTTGGGAAACAAGTAGTATAGGAGATGGATTCCCCAGTTAATAAGTGATTTTAATCAGAGTAGTGCAGCAACAAGCATGGTGGTTCCTCGCTAAAATCTTCATGGAATCTCAAAGACTCAAAGTTGGGCAACAAAGTGGTAACTTCAAAGAATCATACATAAAGCAGGTTCTTCAACGCCCATGTTTGAAATTTATTGAGGACAAGCAATATTGGGAAGGGAGGATTTTTCATGTACCAAATTTTGCATTGGGTCACAATGGCCTAATCACATTTTCCATATTCATGAGAGTTTGTCAAATTAATGCTAAGGGTCAAATAATTGCCAAGGAGGAAAATTACTAGTTTCCTAGGTTGGGGATGGAAGCTTTGGGATTTGGAATAAGGGGGACAATAAATGATGTTTGAAAAATATAATGGCATAAATATTTAATAAATTATCTAAATAAATAAATACAAGTTAAAATCAAAGTGGCAATTGATCATGAAGACACACGGAGGATGTGGGACCCACACAAGCTAGATTTTCTATGCCACATGGCATCCTCCTCTTGTCATTTCGAATCCATAAGAATCCCAAGGGTATTGGGATGACTTGTAAGGTCAATATACTTGGCATGAATTAATTAAGGCCAAATTGGAGTGGAATATTAACTCCCATGGAAGAGGAAGAGGCATTTTGGAGCTAGTGAGACACTCGGACTAGATTCCCTAGCTCTATGACAACAATGATGAAGATTCTATGACACCTATGACACAAATCAGATCTGAAGGCTAAAATATGACATATATGAAATTTCAGGGCTAAACAAATCTCCAAGAGGGCGCTCAATGGAGTTGGGGCAGCTAATATGCTTCCACATTTGATTTGGTGGAAGCGAGAGACTAGAAATTGTTGTGCAAGTGGCATTCTTTGGAATTTCTTCCCAACTAGAGTTGGAATGCATCTCTTGGAAGGAATTAGAACCATAGAGAGCTTGGAAAAATTATAAATTTCAAGAACAAAGAATGAATGCAGATTTTGATCATTTAAGAATTTGAATTTGTGAAGAGAGAGAGCTAGTGGGTGACTAGTTTCTTACCTTAGCCAATTTCGAGGGTGAAAGATTCCCATATAAGTTGGTGTGTTGAAAGGCCATTCAAGTATTTTATGGAGATTTAATGGATTCATAAGTTACATTTTCAATCTATAGGGCATCTACTCTTCAATATCATCTTGTTCTTTCATTTATTCCAAGTTTTCTCATCATATTCTTGCTCTATGGATTAAGGTGCATTTGGTGAGCTATTGATCTCTTTGGGGGAGCTTATAATGCCCCATTATTTTATGTTATGGTGTAAATTTTATGTATTTCAAGTTCATAATACTATCAGTTCTAAATACCAAATATTTCATGTAAAAATGTTAAGCAATGAAGAAACAGTGCCATTAATTTCCCCACTACCTTCTTGTGAACCAATGTAATGCTGATGGATTCAAATGGATAAGTAAAATATTGATGGTTTATGGATGAATGGAATATTATTGATGTATTATGTGAGTTTAATGTTCAGTACATAATAATTTGGAGTCATTTTGTTGATTTTCATAGCATTTGGAGAAGATTGCCTATCATTTCCCCCAAGGTTGAAACTAGTATTTTGCATCTGATTTAAGGGAGATATAGAAGACATTAAAAGTTGAATGGTGATGAATATGAGTTCCTTTTGATGTCCTTTATATGTCCCCTGATTCCATTCAGAAATTTTATTTGGATTGAGTGCATTTGGAAATTCATTTCCATCATCTACCCCTAGGGGATTTGAACCACAAGTTGCTCGTAAAACTCCATACATTGACCAAGTTGCCAAAGTGAGTTGCAGAAGTCATTTGATTGATTAAAGAAAACTATAAACACAATTTTTATTTTTTAAAATCATTCATACACCTTATGGTACAATTTGAGAGCATTTGGATCCATATACCATTGGGGGATTGAGCCTCAAAATTACTAGTAAATTCCCTGAGTTCTCTTGGATACCTATTCAACCCAAAAAACACATATAATGCTGAAAATATAATTTAAATAATTTATTATAATATATACAATTCTCATACCAACCATTAGTGGAGGTTGTACAGTGTTTGGAAGAGATTTATTCCAGGACCCAGGGGGGATTTCCACCTCCCAAATTGACTAGTCTTTCCCCGAAACTTCTTCCCTTGCAAATTGAAAACCATGGTTGGGTATATAAGTTGGTTATATGTCTCATAGATGTGTTAATGTTTCCCTTCACCCCTCATGACCTTCCTCACCAAGTTTGAAAGTAATTGGAGGATTTTGGAATCAGTTGTATCCATATACAACAGGGTGAATTTGAGCACATTGGGAAAATTATTCCCAAGGGACATTACAAAAATACAAGATGTTGATCTAATTATTAATATTTGAAACTCTAGAATTTATTTTTGATGTTACCATGTCCTATTGAGGCTATAAAACTTTGAGTGCCAAAACACAACCTAGCTTTTCAAGAGGATTATCTAATGGGATAAGAACCTATACCTTCCTTTAGCTTATTTTCTTGTGTATTAAGAGTCAGTATTCCTCATTCTACGCTTGTGTTGTCTTAATAAAACAATAAAATTCAACTAGGTATATGATATTTTGTGTCATATTTGATGTTTTCAATAATTGTTGTAGTAGAATTTTATATTTAAAGAAGGAACAACCACCTATCTAATAAGAATTGGACTTCCTTAGTCTCTTCCTCCATCTCAAAAAGTAATCGAATTCAACAATTTAATGTTAAGGCCCTAACCCAAATTCATTATTGTTTTTATAGTTATAGTTAGGTTGGCTTAGTGGCAAGTTACATCATGCTCATTTGATCTTCTATTTATAGTAAAGTAGATTCATTTGTATAGGCATCTCATCTCGCCTTGTGCATTATATACTGTAAAATTAGATTGCGCCCTCAAAGAGGATTATTATTCATTGACCATTTATCATTATTAGTGCATGGAGATGCTTATCTTTATATTTTTATGCCATTGTTTTATAACATTTGGTATCAGAGCATACAGCTCTTGGGTTGGCTCCTCCAAACAAGTAATCTTTTCATTTTTGCTATAACTCTTTTTTTTGTTGGGAAGTTTTAGATAGAAAAATTTCGGGGAGACTGGGGAGATATAATGAGGTATTTGTGGTAAAAAAATTATATTTTTATTTTACATAATTTAAGAGTTACAGTATGTGTAAATTAGGGTTTTTGACTAGTCGAAAAGCTAGTATCAAACATGTGTTTTGGGTGAAAATGTTGTATGAACCTTGAAAAATCCAAATATAATGCCACTAGTTGCACAAAACAAAGATCATAGTATGTCATATACAAATTTTAGAAACATATCTGAATTTTTTTACATGAGGCAGGTCATACAAGTTCGTTATTCTGAAAGAGACAAAATCAACAAGTTTAAGGAAAGTTACCCCAAGTTCTTATTGGCACATCAAAATTTGGTCAAACTTATGGAATTATAGAGAATACTCATTGTAATACTACAGGGAAAAAATAAGACTTATAAGTGGATAAATTTTAAAGTTACATCACATGGAAAGTGGCCAACAAGATGATCTCCAAATCGGGGTTTTAAAATGTATGTTCACTAGAAACTTTCATAATTTTTGGAAGATATATTTAGGTTGATTATAAAGGATGGTAGATAGAATATAAAGGAGAGCCATAGTAAATAGTAGTGGGATCACATGGCCTGAGATGGTGCAAAAATTGTTACACCTACTAACCTCCAGGGATCCCATCCATTGCTTATGAAGAAAGTGAAGAGACAAAGAACCTTGTATCCCAGTTGTGAAACAAAATTATTGAATGAGAGGACAATGAAATAGGTTGATCTGAAACATCTGCAAATATAAAATATAAAAGAATATGAATAAGAGGATAACATAGTAACACAGTTCCCTATGAGCCATGCTCATACATGCCTAGATGAGAGGTTCCCCCTAAAAGTGATAATATGACCCAAGGAACTCATGAAAATAAAGATAGTATTAATGTGGAACAACCTTCTATCAATAAGTATGTGCCAAGAGGATTTGACTCTAATATTGGAGCTAATCAAGGATGGGCTCCTAAGAGTACTCTCTTTTCCAAGGTTTATTTAAGAAATTTTGATGGAACATGTGTCTTTACATAGGCGAAATGATACATAATATTAGGGACAATAAGCAAATGATTTCATTAACGAATTTGTATTTTGAGACAAATCCTAACACTCGTATCAATGGGTAGTTAAAAGGAAGCCTCCTTATCATTATAGTTGGGGCTTATTTACAAGATACCTAGAAGCACAATATGGTAAAGTTTGGGAACAAGACTACTTTAGTCAATTGACAAGACTCGAACACATAGGAGATGTGGAAGATTATAACTAAGAATTTTAGTTATTGGCCAACAAGGTGGATAACATTAATTACCAACATCTATTGGAAGCTTATGCGGGATGTTTAAAAGAGGACATTAAACATGAGATTTTCTTAAAACATCCTAAAAGCGTTATGGAAGCTATGCAATTTTCTATACATATTGAAGCCAATATAAGGACTATGAACAAGACTACCATTAAAACATATGTAGGAAGCATAGATTGATATGTGCATTATAGGGAAACCATGCCTCAACCTAATCGAATATCATTGAAGGAAATAGATGAGAGAAGAGCAAAAGGAATATGCTTTGGTTGTAATAGCCAATCGTTAAAAGGTAAAAATGCCAAGAATAAAAAATGTTCACAATGGAAAATATTAATGAGGAGGAAATAGAGGCGTCCGCACAAATGGGCGAGGAAGAACTTGTGAACTTAAACTTTAGGTATGTAGAATTTTTGCACAACATAAATCCATATAGGTTTGAAATATGTCTTCATGCATTGGCAAGTTTTCCAACACCTCAAACCTTGAAGATTGCAGGATACATTAACCAAGAAAGGTCATAATGCTTATTGATTCAAGTAGTACCGATAACTTAATTGATAAGAGATTAGAAAAGTGCCACAATTGTTTGTATCCAGTGACAAATTTTCAAGTTTTGGTTGGTATTGGTGGAAGTATCGACTATTGAGGAAAATGTCATAACATTAAACTTTGTATGGGATAATATAACTTATCAAGCCCAATGTATGCCATTACTATTGGATCTTTAGTTATTATAATGGGGATTCAATGGTTGAGAACATTGGGAGCACATTATACACCATGACGAGAACAATTTATAGTTCTCATTTTTTATAGGTTCATTTAGAGCCTATTTTTACCCCTGAATAAAAAAAATGTTGTCGGTAGCGCACCAATTTTTGGGGGGATAAAATTACAATTTTTTGGAAACCGATCGACTAATTTTTTTTTAAATCCCATTAAAAAGATCAATTTTAAAAAATAAACAAAATTAACAATTTTTGTTTTGAAAGTATTTATTAATATTTGAAAAAAATACAACAATGTTAAAAAATAAAAATAAAATAAAATATAAAACTAATAAACTAAAAAAGAAAACAATAAAATTGTTAAAACAAATATATATATATATATATATATATATACAAAAACAATTATATCGATAAAAGAATAAATTTATAAAAAAAAATTAAAATTTTTAAATTGTTTTATTAAAAAATTAAAATTTTATTAAATTAAAATAAAAATCATATTAAAAAAAAACTAACACCCCACTCCTTATCTTCTCCTCCCCTGTCGCCTCCTTTCCCCTTTCCCATCACTCATTTCTCCCCCCGCTTCCCCTCTGTCATCACTCCCTACCCTCCCACGCCACCCCTTTTACCCCATGTCCCTCCCTTCCCCCGCACCCCATTCGCCCCTCCACCCCTCCCCACACACACGATCGCCCTTCAAGCCATAGCTTGATGTCAGGCATCGATCCATGAGTTGTAGCTCGAAGGGCGCTTGCTGGGGGCTAAAAGGAATGGGGTGGTAGGGAAGGGAAATGGGGACTGGGGAAGGGAAGTGTGGAGGGTAAAGGGGTGCTGGGGGAGAGGAAGGGGGTGGTAGGGGAGGGGAAGGGGTTTCCAAGGAGGGAAAAAGGGGTCGGGGAAGGGGTTTTCAAGGAGGGAAAAAGGGTGCAGGGAAGTAGTTAGGTTTATTTATTTATTTTAATTTAATACTTTTGTTTTTTTTCATTTAAAAAGCATAAATTTTAATGTATTTTAAATGTTTTTATGTTTTTTTTTTACTTTTTATTTGATTTTTTTATTTTTATTTCTAATATTCCTTTTAATTAATTAATTAATTATTTTTAAATTCAAATTTTTAATAATTTTTTTTAAATAAAAATTTCGTTGTTTAACAGAAGTTTTCATTTATTTTAATTTATATAAATGTTTAAAAAAAAATTAAAAACAGGGAGGGGGAAGTGATGGCCACAAGTGGGGAGATCCTATTTTTGAAGGCCATGGTTTCAAAAATTCTACAATGTTGCCACTACTTTTCGATTTAGAGGTCAATTTTAGGATTTTTCTATCAATAACACTGATTGTTGTTAAGTCCATGCTTTCAAACAAGTTATAATTTAGCTTTTGAAAAAACCAATGTGCAGCTAGTAGCATTAGTTTTTTTTCAAGAGGCTTGATTTTAAGACTATTGTTAGCAATAATATGGGTTTTTAAGGGAATGGTTGTATTTTTAACCTTTGAAACAAAAAAAGAGTGCTATTGGTAGCATCACTTTTCAATTTGAAGGTTGATTTTGGTGTTTTTGACACAAAACAATGGATTTTTAGAGATAAAGTTCTCGTTGTGAGTATATAGTTCTAGTTAGGTTGTATAATGTGTTTGGGTACAATTTCTACAAACTATAATGAATTATTCATGGTATTTGAATTGGAAGGAGTTCAATATAAACCCAACAGATTAAAATTCGGACCCTCTCAAGTCATTATCTCTCATAAAATGGAAAAACCTAAAAAAGGGTAATAAGGGAGTTAATGTTAGACTTTATTCTATGGAAGTAAAACATGAAGATGAAAATATTCCATAGGAATTAAAAGGTACCTTGGAAAAGCACAATAGGGTCTTCCAATAAATCCTAAGGGTCTACCTCCATCTAGAGATCATGAATGTCAAATTGAGTTCATACCTAGAAGTGTCCTTCTAATAAAAGGACTTGTAGATATTTACATCAACAAAAAGGGCAAATTATAAAGCAAATGGTACAAGACATATTGGATGTAGGTATTATTCAACTCAACAAGAGTTCCTTTTCAACACCAGTAGTGATGGTAAGAAGAAAACATAATGCTTGGAGGATGTTTCATGATTACATAGATCTAAACAAAATCATCATCAAGGCAAAATTCCCTATTCCAAACATTGATGAGCTTCATGGTGTGGCTTATGTCACAAAGTTAGATATTAACTCAGGATACTACCAAATCATATTAAGAGAGTAAGACATTTCTAAAACAAATTTTAGAACCTATGAAGGACACTATGAGTTCCTGGTCATGCCATTTGAATTGAGTAATGCTCCTTCTACTTTTGAAATCCTTATGAACAAAAAATTTCAACCTCACCTTAGAAAGTTTGTTATATTTATTTGATGATATACTTATCTATAATAAATCATGGGAAGAATACATTAAACATGTCGATCAAGTCTTACAAATTCTTGAGAACAATCGATTATATGTAAAAAGGTCCAAATGCACTTTTGAAAAACAAGTAGAGTATTTGGATCATATTGTTACATAGGAAGAGGTCAAGGTGGACCCTCAAAAGTTTCAAACTATCACAAAATTTCTCATTCCTATGAACATTAAGAATCTTATAGGATTTTTGTGTCTTACAATATATTGTAGGAAAATTCTTAAGAAGCATGCACGCATTGCAGGCCCACTCACATCTCTCTTGAACAAAAATTCATTTGTATGGAATGGAAATGTTTCCTTGGCATTCTCACTCTTAAAGGACTCTATGTATTTTACTGTAAAAGTATCAATTCCACAAGATCTTCATGATGAATTGAATCTTATTGTGAAAGAAGTATGAAGGAGCTTGAATTACAATGTTAGAATTGATAAACATGCATAGTGAGATTAAGCATACAAGAAGCACACATTTTGCAACAATAGTTGGACACCATAATCATTAATATAAGTACAATATATCCATGTTACAATGAAGGCAATTCAAATCCTCTAGGAGTGATTCGAATTCCTGACTCTACACATGACTAACTTTGGAAAACTCGCCATTGCAAACTCACTAGTGCAACTTCGGACGATTGAAACAGTGAACAGTCAGTTAACTGACCATGGTAGGTGAGAAAAGGAACATTTATCCTCAAATCATGCAAAGGAGTCACATTACTAACTGAGAGTGAACTGAATGTGGCCTATCAAAACATGAGTCAACACTGAATAAAGTGGACTGAAGGTGGGACTCCCATAACTTAGAGTGGGATCCTAAGATATAGGGATTGGTCTTTAGAGCTCCTAAACTCATGCATGAGGGCGCATCAAGTGGTAGGTGGGCCACAAATAACTTCTCCATGGAACTAATGAAGTGGCAACAGCATCTTAAGTTAGGAAATTGATAAAATAAAAAATGGTGGACAAGGGAGGATTATAATAATCCTAACAACCCCCCTTAATTCAAACTTGGAAAACCCGAGACCTGAAAACTAAGACCAAAGGTCACCCATATAATAATAATGAAAAATGTAACTTCTCAAATAACAAGGAAATGGGAAAACCTCATGGGAACCCCCCCACACACACAAAAAAAATGAACAGTAAGGAACTGGATCAAACCTTCACACCAAGTATAGATATGAGACAAACAAATATCTTTTCAGTGAAAGCATTTGTAAAAATGTCTGCAACCTACTCCTCTATAGGGCAGTAATGCAGTGTGATGGTCATGTTGTGCACTAGTTCCCTGCTATAGTGCATGTGGACTTCTATGTGTTTGGTCTGCTGCTACTGTATTGGATCCCTGGAAATTTTAATTGCACTTTACCTATCAAAGAAAATGTCTACTAAAAGAGAAGTGTGAATTCCAAACTCTGTCAGAATCCCATGTAACCATATTTCCTGAATAGTTATGTTACCATCTAAGTTGTACTTGGTGGATTTTTCAAGCGAGACGACGAAGTGGAACAAGTATACTTGTTCATTATTCAAAGTTCAGAAGTCCGCCAGGCTTTTCCTGGGAGTCTCTTTAGATTTTTTTTGTAACACATGTTCATACCCCCTTGGGGAAAATTATGAAAAATGTCCTAGCATTTAATTTTTTATAAAAGGCTCGACTTCCCGGACTTAAGCATCAAGCTGACTAGCCCAAAATGTTTTTTCCCTTGGTTATTATTGGTTGTTGAACAAACGGCAAATTTTTTATGAGTTTTTCACTCACACCTCCAAAGCTGGGGTAGTCGTCTTGGTGTTTCTGCCTTAAGAGGTTATTAGAGTTTTCGTGTCAGTGTTTTTCACCATGATAGGCATTCGAATTGAATCGTATGGACATGTACTAGGTCCCCCTAGAGTTTTGTCGAATTCCGACAAAACTAAATTTTCTCTGTTTTTAAGCCATTTTTTAATGGCTTAATTAAAAAGTTTCAAAATGTGATAAAAGTCAGATACGGAGTCCGTTTATGACATGGGGATGTTCGTTTTGACACTCATAGCATACTCTTTACCCGAGGGACGACTTTCTACATCAGTCGAGCATCCGTAGCACCCAGTGAGGAGTTATTTGGCTAAAAATGCATCAAAATAGCATTTTAATGCTAAATTATAACAAATTGGCACTTAGTCAAAATATTTTTAAAAAGTCAAATAAATGATTTTTTTAATGGTTAAGTGATGGTGGGGCATAGTGGTCCCCTTGTGAGCGAATTCTTATTACGAGAAAGGCATTATTAAAATTATGTTTCATTATTATATCCTTACCCCAAGTTTGACTTCACGTTTTGGCATTCGCAAGTGTGGCATGGATGGGTGTGTGGCCCACGCTTTAAAATGCTAGCGATTGGGTGATGATAGCGTGACTCATTTTGAAAAGATGTACCATGTTAGATCTCTATCCAAATTTCAATTTCGCTCACATCACATTTCTGTATGGTCGTGGGGATTATCGTGAGCCAACAGATGACATGGGGTGTGATGCTAACTAATTTTGGAGGGGCTCATGCGTGAGTATTGGTTAAGGGAGTGGACCCCTCTTAGTATCCACATCATCTAAGCTTAGATACGGTACATCAAAGTTTAGATCCCAACGAATTTTTTGGTTTTTTTTGGTGGAGCTCACGTCAAGATATTTTTGTACGGGCTTTGTGAGCTTTGTGAGGTGGCATCTCTTCCATGCCATTTCTTCAATTAAACAAGTAATCACCCCACTGATTTTTGTTGATGGGTTCAGTTCAGCTTAACTCAACTCAGTTACACTTCGGGTTGATCTTCAGTATTAATAAGCCCCCCGGGTCTCTCTTTTCCTATTTAAGCATGTAACCTCTCCATTATTCAGCATCAGAAGGTTGAACCTCTGCTTGCATACATTGTAATATTTTTTGAGTATTGTTAATAAAAGGCTTTGGAGGCAATTTCTGTGTAGGATCCATAGATGTTTGGTTGATGTTGTCTTTATGCCAAATCATTGAAGTAATCTGTATCAACTCTTTTCATATTTTGCAATTGTTGGGATTACTTGTCTTCGTAAGGAAATTTACATTTTGGTAAGAATAAGAAGTGATTCTTGTTAGGTTACTTCTTATTGTGGAATATATTAGATTACCAAGTTTTATATGATTTCTTGTATGGATCTATAATACTGTTTATCTTATTATTATTTCACACGGGTGCTTTTAATCCCATTTGCATGTTGTTGAAGGTATTTTATAGGAAACCCAAGCTGGAGCATCTGATAAGCAAGTGGGCTCTCCCTCTTCTCCATTAATTTCAAAAGAAGAAGCATCATCCCTCGGATCTCACCAAAGGAGGCGTTACCATCCCTTTTCTACTTCTTGCTCCACCTGGTTCTATCACTTCTTCAAATTTGTTTTGGTTACTATTACTTTGCTTAGATCTACATTTCAAAGACATATATAAAGTAGATTAAAATTTTCAAATCTAGATCTTATTGCATAATTACAAGTTGTTCTTTTAAACATTAGATCTAGCCTTCTTTTCGCAAGTCTAAAGTTAAAATTTCAAAGTACTTAGTTAAGAAGATTAAATAGCTTTCATTTGATTTATTTTGACATATAGTGCTTGAGATTTGCTTGCCATTCTTTTTAAAAGGCAAGCAAAGATTCTAAGAATGAAGCTTGCCTTACTTAGTTGTTTTTTTTTTATAGTAAGTTGTTACTTAGATTTTTTTTTTTTGTAATTTTTGTATATTGTCCAAAGTCACTTCCAAAGTGTTTTTGGGAATATTTCACTCACATTAGCTTGTTGGTTTTTACCAGGCCCATTTCAAAAAAAAAAAAAAAAAAAAACTCTGCCCGAAAAATACATTTTTTGGACATTTGGAGCTCCCAAGAGGCTTTCTCCTTGGATGGCCTTATTTTCCTTGTATTTGGTAAGCCTTTGAATCCCAGATAACAAGGAACAAAGGGAATTTCTACTGAAGCATTGTAACCGATTAATAAAAGCAAGTTTGAGTAGGCTCGTTAGAGCCTTCTCCCCATCCCCCTGGGGGGATTTGTCTCGGAGTCTCTTTTTTATGATTTTCCAGTTTTAGTTAGTGTTATCTTTATTTCCGATTTAGTTGTTTATGTGATCAAGGAAATAAAAGAAATACTTACCCCACGCTCTCCCGAGTACCCCAAAAGGGTGAAAGAGATTCATGGTAGGATTAATTAGAAAATATTTCTTTTATTTATTTGTTCTTAATTTTTAAATCATTCTGACCGTTGATTTCCTGAGTACCCGAAAAGTGAAAGAAACTCTTTGGTCGTCATCTAAACAACTCATTGTTACGTCTCTAATAAAATAAACCAAGACTCCTTCCCTGTATTCTCTACACCACTGTAGCTTGTCTGATTATTTGGTTGTATGAGAAAGGGATATGAGTTACTAGATTTAATAGGAAAATACACACAAGTGATTTTCTCGAGAACTCGGGAGGTTGCAAAGGGTAACTACTACAGAGTCAAGGGGCTACTCCAAGCAGGTTCTTCCTCGCCCCGTTGGACACTTGGTATTACCGCTTTAGCACTCGGTTCGAAGGGACTTGACTTGTTGGGCCAAACCCACAATTAACCCACGCCATTAATTATTCATTTAATAATCTAAAATTTACCAACCGAGACACTGCAATACTTTCACTGAGACTACACTAGAAACCCACATTCGCAAGCACTCTTTTCATTTCGGCACTGGTCTATTATGTTCTTTTTGCATAAGTTAATATCGCAATGTGTCATTGAATATTGTGTATATAATTTGAGTTAAAGTGTTGCTAAGGTTAATCTTGTTTGCAGTAATTGGTAATCTTTAATTTCATCCATTTCATATTAACTCCTAGAATTAATTATTTCCCTCGTAGAGTAAAAACCCTAGATTTTACTTTTCATTAGGGTCCACCCCCCTTGGCTTTGCTAGGAGTTGGCCTAGACGAAGGAGCTGAGTTTCAGGCAACAGCACTTGGCTCGAGCTTTCCCCCAAGGTCGCACCCAGTGGCTTGAATATTTCTGCCACGTTACCCGAGGTGTGATTTAGGCGAAAACAAGAAGTTTCAGGCAACAGCACTTGGCTCGAGCTTTCCCCCAAGGTCGCACCCAGTGGCTTGAATATTTCTGCCACGTTACCCGAGGGGTGATTTAGGCGAAAACAAGATACATTCACAACCCCATGATACTCTACCTCAACTGAAGGGAGTGCAAGAGTTGATTGGTTCTTGCTTGACCAACAGATTAGTCCAGATTCAAACATGAACACAAAGCTCAAAGTAGATTTTATGTCGGTATTGTCTCCATCCCAGTCCGAGTTAGTAAAACCAACCATATCTAGCTGAGCAACAGCATAATAGTGAATCCCAAACTCTCTAGTACCCTGCACATAATGCAAGATGCACTTTTCTACCCTCCAATGCAGCTCATGTGTTTCATGTATGAACCTAGCAACAACACTAACAACATATGACAAGTATGGTCCCAAATGAGTGAGGTACAATAAGCCATCAATCAACTATCTATAGAGTGTGCTATCAACCAAGGGAGTGGAACCACCTTCTTTCAATTTGATGCCATATAGGAAAGGGAAAGATGTTGCTTTGCAATCAATAATGTGGAACCTATTGAGAAAATCACCTACATATCTGGACTGAGAAATCATGATCCCTTAATATTTTTTATTCACTTCAAGGCCAATAAACTGCCTCAACAACCCTATATTTTCCATGGAGGAAGCCTTGCTCGAGGCTGACTTGATGTCCCTAAATCCAGTAGTTGAACCAACGGTGATGAGCAAGTCATCGACATATAATACAATCAACAATAAGCAACCTCCCTTATGTTGCATGTAGACATTACATTCATACTTGCACCTTCCGAATGTTTGTGATGGTAAGAAGGCATCCATTTTGGAATATCATGCCCTTGAGGCTTGTTTGAGCCCATACAACAATTTCCTTAGTATGCATACCAAGGAATAATCTTCAGTGTACCCCTAAGGATGTCTGATGTAGATCTATTCTTCCAAGGCAACATGGAGGAAGGCACTCTTCACATCCATGTGATGTACCTCCCATTTCTCCGAAGCTACAATGGCCAAAACCAACCTTATGGGATCCATTCTTGCAATAGGGGTGAATATTTCATTGTAGTCCAACCCATGAACTTTTGAATACCCCTTTGAAACTAATTGAGCCTTGTACTTGGAGGTAGATCCATCTGATGCTAGTTGGTTTTGTCGATCCGTTTGCACTAGACAAGATTTCTCCCTGGAGGTAACGAGACAAGATCCTATGTCTCGTTTTACTGCAGTGATTCATATTCTTCATCCATGGATGTGTTCCACCTTGGATCATGGAAATACTCTTTGTAGGACGGAGATCATACCCCGACATCATGTTGCACCTCTCTGGGAGAAGTGGATCTGTATGACATAGCGCAAGTTTCTCATCTTCAAATTGAGATATGGTCCTCCTTCTGTTAGATGGATCCCCAACATTGTTCCTAGTAGCTTCATTGAGTTTTTGAGCCCATTTAGGCCTTGGATTGGAAGTAGGACATGGATCTAGATCTGCCTGATATTCATTCTCAACATCAAGATATGGTTCCTCTTGGTCCTGATCTTTGGATTCTGAATCTGAATCGCCAGAAGAAACATCATCATATGCAAATGGTCTAGGTTGAGCATTTATACCTCCCTCTTCAGATGGATGTAGATCATGCAAAAGATCTTCATTGAATTGGACACTTCGCTCTATGAAGCATATCATGGTTGAAATCTCCATCAACTTGTAATATTTCACATCATCTACATATCCCAGCATAATGCAATCTCTACTCTAGGGTTGGAAGGATTTTCTCTTGTCAGATGGGATTATGGCCCATGCTTTGGAGCCAAAAACCCTCATATGTGAGACATTAGGCGTATATCTCATCAGTGCTTCGAATGGGGTGACCCTAGCTACTGACTTGTGAGGTACCCTATTCTAAATGTATGAAGTACAACTCAGTGCTTCATCCCAGAGATATAGTGGAAGATCCCTTGCTTCAAGTAGGTAGGTGGCCATGTATTTCAATGACCAATTCTTCCTCTCAACTATAATATTTTATTGTGGTGTGTATGGGACTGAATGTTGCATCTAAATTCCTTCTGAAGCACAAAGTTGTTGATACTCTCTTTTGATGCACTCCCCTTCATTTTATGATCTGAGTACTTAGATCTTCTTCCCAAGAGTGTTCTCAACTAAGGCCTTGAAAACTTTGAAAGTCTTAAACACATCATACTTTTGCTTAAGAAAGTAGATCCAACAATACTTAGAGTAGTCATCAATGAAGTTTAGAAAGTATATGGATCCATTCATAGAATTTGTAGGACTTGGTCCGGAGACATCATTATGTATCAAATCAAGTGTGGAGGTAGCTCTTCTTTCCTTCCCAACATCATATTTTTTCTCTAGATGCTTCCCTACCAAGCAACCTTTGCAAACACCTTGAGAGGACTTGATGAGGGGAAATCTTTCAACTATTTCTTCATTGTGGAGTTTTCAGAGATATTTGAAGTTCAAATGGTCGAATCTCTCATGCCAGATTCTGCTTGTCTCATTGGCATGGGTCAATAGGGCACTTTGATGTCAGTATGACAAAAAGTCTGAGAACTCATATGCCTTGGAGGCATGGTTTGAAACACCTTTAGGACCATTAATGAAATCTAGAGAAGAAAATGATTCTTTGGAGGAAACCATGTGGTTGGAGGCTCTTGAATCAATGAGAAAGGATTGTGATTATGAAAATCTATCCTTCAGCGCATGGCATCTCTCATGATCACTGGCCTTGCTTCCATAACCAATATTCCTTACGCCTTCAGGGAGGACAATGTTATTCTTCTCAAGCAGTCTGAACATTTGATCTATAGTTTTCTTCATGCATAGATTCTCTAGATGGTTTCCTCTTTTGCAATACAGATACTTGGTCTTTCCAAACTGCTTTTGCTTATCCTTCTTGGAACCCGAGGGTCCATATAAAGGATTAGGCTTCTCCTTTGGTTTGGTTTCATTTTTTTCTTGTCCTTCCCCTTCTTCTTCCCTTTTGCTTACGCATTATTGGTCTCCCCAGCCAAAATAGCTTTATTCTTAGAGGCTTTTGGGGCTCCCATTTTTATCAACTTATCTTGTTGTTGGATCAAGGATTCAGTGAATGAATCAAATGAAGGAATTCACCAGTTTGGGGTTGTTAGTCTCCCAGAGTTGAAGGTGGACACAAAAACTAAAAATTTAGGGCCAAGCTTACTCAGAATGGTTAGCACAAACTGTTCATCCTTCTTGTCAATTCCACATTGTTTGCACTGCATGACCAAAGACTTGAATTTGGTGAAAAAATGTTGTATGGTTTTGAAATTGTGGGTTGAAGAGAAATTAATTCATTCTCCAAAATGTGTCCTCTTATCTCATCCTGCTTTCCAAACAGTGATTCGAGCTTCAACCAAACTTCCCTTGGGGTTTTTAATCCATCAAGATGGAATATAAACTCTTTGGATATGTCAATACACATAAAACCAAAAGATTCATCCAATTTGTTCACGTACTTTGATTTCTCTAAAGCTTTTTGGGGTTTGAACTCATTTCCCATTGTTACCCTTTACAGACCCTTGTTGCACAATACTATATGCATATCTTCCCTCCAATCCAGATAATTGAAGGGTGTGAGGATTCTTGGTTCAAGGAAGTTGAATTCTCCATTTTATAGTTGTAGGGGCAACACAATTCTTCTGAATTCTTCACAAAACCAACATAAAAATCTCAATCGAATATAAACCAACTCTATGGAGCTCTGATACCATGTAAAGTTATCAATTCCACAAGATCTTCATGATGAATTGAATCTCACTGTGAAAGAAGTATGAAGGAGGATGAATTACGATGTTAGAATTGATAAACATGCATAGTGAAATTAAGCAGACAAGAAGCACACATTTTACAACAATAAATGGACACCATAATCATTAATCTGATTACAATACATCCATGTTACAATGAAGGAAATTTGAATCCTCTAGGAGTGATTCGAATTTAACTCCATACATGACTAGCTTTGGAAAAATCACCACTATTAAATCCCTAGTGCAACACCAGACAACTAAAATAGTCAATAGTTAGTTAACTAACCATGGTATGTGAGAAAAGGCATCATTATTCTCAAATCATGTGAAGGAGGCACATTACTAACTGAGAGTGAACTGAATGTGGTCTATCGGATCATGACTTGGCACTAACTAGGGTGAACTAAAGGTGGGACTCCCATAACTCAGTGTGGGATCCTAAAATCTAGGGATTGGTCTCTAGAGATCGTAAACTCATGCATGAGGGTGCATCAAGTGGTAGGTGGGCCCCAGATAAATTCTCCATGGCACTAATGAAGTGACAATATCATCCTAAGCTATAAAACTGATAAAATAAACTATGGTGGACAAGGGAGGATTATAATAATCCTAACATTTACACCAATACCGGTAACATATGATTTTGGTAAAACATTCATAGTTGAATGTGATGCATAAGGACAAGAAATTGGAGTAATAGTAATGCAAGAATGGAGACTATTGTCTTTTGAAAGTAAACAATTCAAAGGAAAATGCTTGGTGAAATCTACATATGAAAAAGAAATGGAAGTAATTTTACATGCAATAAAAAATGGTGTTGGACATCGTAGATTCAAAGTACAATAAAATCTATGGAGAAATGAGCTTCAATAATCCCCTTTCTTATGAAACCTGCCCTTTCCCTTGATGTCCCCCCAAGTCCCAAAGTACATATTCCAAAAGCAATATAGTATTCAAGTAGATCACCCATTGTAGGCGTAATCGATTTCCAATGTTGAAGTTGCAGCGACCGCAAGGTCAACTATTTTGTCTTCCCAAGAAAGGCCCATTATTTCCATGCAATATTTGTCATGGTGGATCTAGAAGGATACTAATACTATTGATTTCAGTTATGTGGCCTATAGAATTGGAAACAATTTTACATGCAGTAAAAAAATGGTGACATCTCATTGGGAGGCATTTTAATCTTGAGATAGACTATGATAGATTAAAGTATTTTTTATAGCAAATATTGCAATAAGAAGAGAAGCAAAAGTATGTAGCAAAAATGCAAGAGTTAGATTTTGAAATAATCTAGAAAAAAGGGAAGGAAAAGCCTTGAGCTTATATTGCATTACATCTTCCATTTTTGTGTGGTTGGATGAAGCTTTCCATGAATACCAAGAAGATAATAGTATTGATACTAAACATAAAATACAATGTTTAAAAGAAAGGAACAACTCTATGGAAAAATGAGAGTGGAAGAGAGATATCCATTTGTAAAAGGGTATAATATTTTTATGCACTTGATCAAGTTGAAACAACAAATATTAAGGGAGTCTTATAACCCTCCAATAGCGGGACATTTAGGGTTCTTTAAAACATATCAAAGGATCAAAAAATATTGTTTGGGGGAACGAATGAAGAAAGATATTCTAACATTTGTAAGAGAATGTAAGTGTGCCAAATAAATAAAGGATAAATAACCAAACCTCCAAGGTTATTTCAACATTTACACATACCTAATTAAGGATGTGAAGAGATGTCGATGGCCTTCATTACAGGGTTACAAAAATTAGAAGGTAAGAATGTTATTTTTTAGTAATGTATAGACTCACCAAATATGCACGCTTTATGTAATTCAAAGTATATATACTGCAATCCAAGTGGTTGAAGTGTCAAAGAACGAAATTCATAGAATTCATATCTTTCCTAAAGTAATAGTAGGTGATAGAGATCCAACAATCATGGGTAATTTTTTGAAAGAATTATGGACGATAAGAGAAATAACACTAGTTATAGGTTCATCATATCATCCACAAACAAATTGTAAAACATGAATAATTAACATTTGTTTAGACGGTTATCTTCATAACTCGAGCCTTAATAATCTCATAGAAAGAGAATGTGGAACAAAAACTAAATCATCTGGCTCACATTTTTAAGATGAATGAATATAAAGAACACCAATTTAACAAGATTGTGAGGAAAGAAAGAAGATCCCATGTTACACAAAGCACTAAAACACAATGTAAGAGGGTGTCTCTTCCTTATATTAAAGGTACACTAGAAAAAATGGATAGAATCCTTAAAAAATGAGACATTCGCATGGTGTTCTCCCCTCTAATCAGCACAAGGAAGATGGTAGAGTCATCCAAAGGCTCAATCAACCCAAGCATGTATAAGGGAGTATACTCAATACCTTTCTCATGTTGTAAAGTCTACATCGACAAGGCATGCAAATCAATGAAGGTTAGACTCAAAGAGCATAGTGAAAATATAAGATGGAATAGAACTCAAAAATATTCCCTAGCTAAATACTCCTTGGAAACTAGCCACCATGTATGTCTAGAAGATTCTAAAATCATTGCTAAGGTTGATCACTAGATGAAGAGAAAGGTAGTGGAATCTTTGGAAATTGAATTGAATCCAAAAAACCTCAAGAGGGATGAGTGTTGGAAACTCAATGAAAATTAGAGACCTCTAATTCATGCACTAAAAAACATTAACCACCTAACACAATCTTAAAAATTATTGTGTCAGTTTGGCCAACCTTTTTATTTTTTAGTGGTTTTTGTGTTTCAATTATTATTTATATAAGGATGGATGTCTGCGATTCGGCAAGCCTCCTATCACTCGAGTTGAGCTCCTGAGGATGATCCTAGGGGAAATTGAAACACGTCAATCTTTTCAAATCTAAAAACATAGAGATCCTTTCTAATTTATCCCTACTAAACCTGCTAACGTAGACTAGTGCACCTAACCCAAGGGGATTCAAAATAGGCACCTATTGGCACAAAACTAGCCAAATGTTCAACACCATTGGCAACAAATGGTTGAGCTAATCCATTATGTTAAAAAGATGTTTTGAACATCTTGTCCTATCCTAAAGCACTTAAGCAAGAATGAGATTGTTAGTACCTTGTCAACCCCAATCAACCCACAAGAGGTAGACATGTCACAAGTAGGATTTGAACTTGAGCGGGGAGGATAACAACTTCTCCTTTTAATAATCCAAGCTAAACCAAAATGACATAAATAAATAAATCTATATTATGGGATACAACCTAATATTTTGTCTCATCTGTGAATTTTATGTTATTCTTTCAAATTAACTACATGATTTAATAAATTTAATTTAATTAATTAATTAATTTTATAGATAGTGTTGAAGTATATTGTCCCAATAATTTTCAACTATATAATTTAATTAATTAATTAATTTTATAGATAATGTTGAAGTATATTATCCCAATAATCTTTTTATATTCTATTTTGAGAATGGAACATTGTTGAACAATGTATGTTCAAAGCATCATTATATAATGGACTAAAATTTTATATCATTCTTTCAAATTTGATCAATAAAACAAAACCCCTTGCTCTTATTTCAATTTGATCAAATAAAACCAAACCCCTTGTTCTTATCAGTAAAATATGTATATATAAGGCATGATTATGTAATGGAATACCATTTTATATTAAGATTCAAGTTACTTTAAAAATTTGTGTTTAAAGTACCTATCTAAATACACTTTAGGATTGTGGTTGGTGAGAAATCACTCCAAGAAGATTTTCAAAAAAAAAAATTTCCCTCTGAGTTTTTGCAGCTTTCTGCGTTGAATCGTTGGTTGCTAGAGTGGATACCCTGGTTCTTTGAGCCTCTACTCTGCGTGGTGGACTTCCTTCAGCTCACAGATGTTGGTTTTGGTGCTTGGATTTGATCAGTTATAGAGGTTGCCTACGTATTTCTTGGGCAAGAAGCTCTCGTTTTGTAGAGTTGTCTTGGCCCTTATTCTTTAAAGGCCTCGCATTGTGGTTCAGCTCAGTTTGAATGCCTATCTGGTGGTGTTAGCGATGTGGTTTTTTGGTGTTTAATCAGATATTTTTGGTTCAAGAAGAACCCCATATCGGCTTGGATTTGTTTGCAGGTATTTGGAAGGTGGTCTCTGCGTGCCAAAGTTTTGCCTCCTGATTCTCTTGCCATTTAGGCTGATTTGGTAGCTGTGTCTCTTGGCCAACTTCTGGTGCGTTTCTTGGCTGGATTTTTTAGTTTAGTGGCTTGCATCTGCAGGTTTCTCTGTTTAACTGAGCCTTCTCTTCAATGGAAGTTGGTGGGGTCCTTCCTCCTCCTCTTCCTCTTGAATTGGAAGCATTCCAGCGTCTAGTTGCTTCATGTGGAAAGAGGAAAGGTGGCCCATCGCAGAGGTTTGTGAGGAGGGTGGACATCCCCTCTGTTGAGTTGCTGCTGATCGTATTTGCATATAGGCCTTAAATCTTTCTGAATGTGGGCTTATTGGCAAATTCACTGGTCTTTGGCCTTCTCCTAAGGCTATCGATGGCTGGGTCCAAAGGAACTGGAGGCCATTAGTTTCCAATGGCATCCGAAGCCACTTTGTTGGTAGAGGATACTTCATCTTCGTGTTTGATTTGACTACTGATCGTGAGCTTATCTTCTGGAATGGTCCTTATTTCATGGGCCCTCAGGGCCCATACCTAAATAAATGGACTCTGGATTTTGATCCTTCTTAGGATGTTCCGTCTGCAGTTCCTGTCTGGGTTAGGATTCCTCACCTTCCCTTACACTGCTGGTGCTCAGACTCCTTGGAAGCTATCGGGAATAATCTTGGTAAATTCATTGACATGGCATATCAGAAAGATCAATTTTCATGCGCTAGAATCTGCATTGAAGTTGACTTGGAGATTGGCCTGCCAGAGGCGATCAAGCTAACCGTAGTTTATTAGTCTTACATCCAGGAGTTGGATTATGAGAAAATTCCTTTCAAGTGTCGGTTTTGCCACGAATATGGACACTTTGCCCACAACTGCAAAAAAAAATCAGAAGAGGAGCCCGCAAAAGAGAAAGATGAACAATGGACTCAAGTTTAGAATTCAGGATATGCTAATCAGAATGCTAGAAAGAAAGGGAAATTAGGAAATCATTTGAAAGGTGATCTTGCTACTGGGAAGAAGACTATAGAAAAATCCAATCAATTCTCAGTTTTATACCCTCCGAAAGTTCCTACTCTGGAAGAGGGTGAGATGCTTCAACTTGAAGAATAGGATGTAGCCCCATCAATAATTTACGATTCTTTGGCTCAAGCTAGAGAAGTTTCCTCATACCTACCTAGTGCTGGTGATTTGCAGAAAGTCCTCTCTCCAATCAGAGATAATCTTTCTCCCTCCTATGTAGACATAACCAAAAAGAAGTTGGTTGATTGCTCTGGCTCGTCTGATGAAAACTCCATTGGTCATCCCTTGAAAATGGCTGGCAGAAAGTCTCAAAAGGAGACTTGAGAAGAGGAGGTTGACAGGCTAAAAATGTAGGGAAGCCAGTCTACCATTAAAATGTCATTTGGCAGAAGCAAGATGAACCGACCCATCAAGGGAGCTTCTACTCCCTCCCACACAAGTAAATAATGCAGACCATCTCTTGGAATTGTAGGGATTTGGGAAACCTTTCTAAGGTTGATGCGGTCAAGGACTTATTGAAAATGGCTCCCTCTAACCTTCTCCTGCTCCAAGAGACTATGATTGAGGAGGAAGTATTACTCTTGTTAAGTAAATCCAAATGGCATTTGAATTCTGGAAAAGATGTCAGCGCCAGGGTCTCTTCTGGAGGTCTTGCTACTCTTTGGAGCTCTGAAAAATTTCAGTTAAAACATTGCTTTGCAACTCAGCATTGGATTTTCACTGATCTTTTCATTTCTCAAGTAAGATTTCCCTGGCTTTGTTTAACCTTTATGTACCTATCAATTTTAATGAAAAAAAAGAATGTTGGAGTTCGTTGTCAGTTTTCATAGAAGCCAACTCTCCTTCAAATATAATTATTGTTGGTGATCTAAAAGGAGGCGTTTTGGGAAAGGACTACTTCCAAGATATGGTGGAAAAGTTGATCCTCTTCTGCGAGCTATCTGATATTAAACCCAAAAGGGGTCGTGACACCTGGTCGAATAATAGAGTGGGATTAGCTAATATTTCAACTCGATTGGATCGGTTTCTCATCCATAGCTCTTTGATGGATGGAAATTTTATTATTTCTTCGAATATTCTGGCCAAGCTTGCTTCGGATCACCACCCAGTATCGTAGAACTTTGAAAAAGAGGAGGATCTCGGCCCAATCCCATTTCGCTTTAGTCCCCTCTGGATTGAGCATGAAGGAATTTGGGATGTTGTGAACCTTGCATGGTCTCACTATGTTGTGGGTTCCCCCTGTTTCATTTGGGAACAGAAGTTAAACAATACTAAAATTACTTCGGAATATTGGATTTAAAAACCCCTTATTACTCCTATCAGCTACAGAGTAGAGAAAGTTAGTGAGTTAACTGAGATCCAATTGGATATGGGAGATTGTTTGATATCTAAAACTCAGCTAGCGCTGGTAAACTCTGCTCAATCTAAAACGTCTCTTTCATTTTGGCAGGAGGAGGACTATCTTCATCTCAAATCTAGAAGCTTATGGTTGCTGGCAAGTGATAAAAATTCTGCATATTTTCATCGCCAATGCAGATCAAGGTTGTCTAGAAACCACATTTCTGAAATATCCTCCAGGGATGGGGTTGCTATAAAAGGACAAGACCTTTTAAAACAGGATGCAAGCACTCACTTTCAGCTTTTGTTCTAGGAAGATGGCCTTTCGGATGATAATGTATCTACTAAACTTTTGGAGAATGTCCCCACTCTGGTTAGCCCAGAGTATAATGATTATCTATTGAATCGCTTTACTGAACAGGAAATTATGGAGGTCATTTGGGCTATGGAGCTTGATAAGGCCCCTCGGTCGGATGGCTTCTCCGCCCACTTTTATAGAGCCTATTGGAACATCATCAAACCTAATTTGATTCTCTTGGTGTTTGGCTTCCAAAAAAAGCTAAGTTGGGTGGGTGCACAAACTCTACATTTCTTGCTCTGGTCCCTAAGGAAGTCAATCCTTCATCCTTTGATAGATTCCACCCTATCTCTCTATGCAACGTCTCTTACAAGATCCTAACCAAGATTCTCGCAAATAGATTCAGACCCCTGTTAGGCAAGTTGATCTCTCCTCTCCAGGGGGGCTTTGTAAAAGGAAGACACTTAGTTGACAACGCTATCCAAGTCCAAGAAGCTCTCCACTCTAGCTTTCAGAGGAAGGATAAGGGAATGATTATCAAGTTGGATATGAAGAACGCCTTTGACCGAGTAAAAATTCCTTTTTTATATCAAGTCCTCATCCCTTTGGTTTTAGTCCATATTTTGTGAAATTGATCAAATATTTCACTGACACAACTTGGATTGTGCCTCTGGTTAATGGCAGACCAACACCTTTCTTCCGTGCTACAAGAGGTCTACACCAAGGATGCCCGCTGTCCCCATTTTTGTATATTTTGATGGCGAAATATCTTAGCAAAAAACTTTCAGCTGAGAAGGATGTTGGTTACATTCTGGGTATTCAGATTGCAAGGGGTGTGGTCCCTATTAATCATTCTCTCTTCGCATACGATTCTCTCATGATTGGAGGGGCCTCAATGAAGATTACTCATGTCTTCAAGGATATTCTTCAAAAGTTATGCCTTGTTTCAGGAGCCTTAATCAATCAAAACAAAAGTGCAGTTTATGGCTGGAATGTAGAGTAGTCGGCAATACCTAGAATGGCTAACTCCTTGGGTTTTCCTGGATTCGATAAATGGGAGAAGATCAAGTACCTGGGGCTGCCTTTAACTCTTGGCACAAGCCCTCCTTCTCTTTGGCTTGATGTTATCGCTAAGTTAAAAGCTAAAATTGCTTCATGGGGTGGCCTGTGGTTAACCACGGCTGGTAAACTAGTTCTGATTAAGTCAGTGCTTTCTGCTCTCCCCATTTTCCAATCCTCTTTTCTTCTTTCCCCCAAGTCATTTTTGTCTCAAATATCTAAGCTTTTACGAAACTTCCTTTGGAATGGGGGAAAAGGAAACCAGAATAAGATGCATCTAGTTAGATGGGATATCGTTAAAAGGCACTCTTCTGTAGGTGGTCTTCAAATTCGAGACCCTGATTTGGAAAACTTGGCAATGGGTGGTAAACTCATTTGGCAACTCTATTCAAACAGAAATCACCCGGTAAGTAAGATCCTTAGGAAGAAATATTTAAAGGGTGTTTCACTGAGAGGTTTATCTTCTTCTAGCACTCCTTCAGGCTCAGCGATCTAGAACTCCTGCAGAAAAGGCTTTGACAAATTCAATCAGCAATTATATAGAATCCCTGGAAATGGAAAGAAGATCCTCCTCTAGGAGGATAAAATATCAGGAAACCCTCCACTCTCCTCCGTCTCATTATTAGAAGAATTGGCTAACCAACAAAGGCCTGCTTCATTTGGTCAACATATGTGCTTGAGACAGCTATGGAAATTGGGATGGTTGGGTTTTTCCTGTGCTCCCTGATCACCTTATTCATAAAAAAACTCTTTTGTTATCCTCTCTTACAGGCCTTTCTCCAATTCATAGTTCCAATCAATATTCATGGGGCTGGGGTAAGTCTAGCTATTACACAGCTTCTATTGGATTCTTTGAAATGCAAGTGGTCCACTCCTCCTTCCTTTCTCCGGTGAATTGGAAGCTTGTCTGGGCCCCTCCCTGCCTCCTCAAGATTAAAAAAAAAAATCTTGGCTGCTAATGCATAATAAGGTATTGTATGGAGAAAATTTACTGAAACATGGGTTCAATGGACCCTTTCGTCACTGCTTCTGTAAAACTTCCATTGAAACAACAGATCACCTTCTTAATGACTGTGTTTTTGCTAAGCTAGTGTGGGAGATCGTCCTTCACAATTCGAGCGTCTCTGCCATTGTAAAGTCGTCGGTCATTTCCTTTTTTCTTTCCTGGAAGGATCACTGGCTGCATACATCTGGCAAATCTTGTAAATCAACTGATTTGTTAAATTTTTGGTACTTTATTCCTAAGTTTACTTGGTGGAAGCTGTGGAAATCTTGGAATAATTGGATTTTTAATTATCTAGCGTCGACTCCTCAAACTGTTGCTGCTAAAATTAAAATTCTAATTGTTGAATCTGTTGGTTGAGTGAACTCGCCTATTCCTCCCTTTATTTTATCTTGGCTGGGTATCACTTTAGTTGGAAAGTGCGGATCGTTGTGTATTAAACCAGTTAGCCTCTCCCATTGGCGTTTTCGAGGCAATTCAAAAGATCTTAAGTCATTATGGTCAAGCTCTTCTTCAGCAACTATCTTTTTCGATGGGGCTTCTAAGGGAAACCCGAGGATCTCCGGAGCTAGGGGACTTGTTTTCTTGCCTGACAATCTTATTGAGTCCAGCTTTAGCTGGGGGTTAGGAAATATGTAGAATAACCAAGCTGAATGCTACAGCCTCCTCGTGGCATGTCAGGTTGCCAAGAAGAAAGGTTACAAGTAAATCCATATTTTCGGCGATAGTGAGTTGTTGATCAAAGCTCTAAATACATCAGAACTCCTTAACAATTCTGTTTTGAATTCAATATTGCAGAGAATCCAGAATGTATTAAAGGAATTCGATCGGGTCGAATCTTATCATGTTCTTCGGGAACTAAATGCCCCTGCAGATGCCCTGGCCAACAAAGCTTGCTTGCTGGCTCAAGGGTCTCTTTCCATCATTGGAGAATCTAGCTATATTCATTCAATCCCGTAATTTGTTTCTTTACAAGTTATTTTTTGTTGTTCTCAAATTTTTTTATTTTTAAATACTCTGTACATATTCTGCCTTCTTGGGAGCTTTCTTTCTCCTTGACTGTGTAATTGGCTGGTTGACAATTGTTAAATGAGTTCGGTATTCCTTCTTTTTTAATAAAAATACAAAATACTACCCATTTTGGTTTTAAAAAAATTGTGTTTAAAATTATTTCAATAAAAACTTGAAATTTTGTGTTTAAAATTATTTCAATAAAAATTTGAAATTTTGTGTTCTAAAATAATCTCCTTAAAAGTTTGAATTTGTAGTTATATGAGTAACCATTTTGAATAGGATCACATCTTTCTCTTACTTGAATGTCAATGGCTAACAACCTCATGAATGGATATGTTAGAAACATGTTGATTAGATATACTCATTTTAGTTATCTTGCCACCATGTTATAATGAAAATAATTTCATTAAAAATTAGATAAAGTTTAATCTTGTATCTAAGAATTGTGGGAAAAATTGCAATCTCATCCAATGTCGTTAAGATTTTATGCAAAGTATCTTTTTAATATTTGTCTTACATCTAACTAGGGTTATTATGCTATTATAGGTTATCGATTTTTAAATAGGGCTTTCATATTATGAAAATGTTTCCCAATACGTTTTTAAAATTTATAATACTTAATTTGATTTTTTTTTTTATTTCCCTTAATCTATGCTTATTTAATCTTCAATGCATTCTCTGAGATACTTGTACCTTACACCTTGAATATATCTCCTTTATTCTTGTGGTACATAACATTTACAATGTCAATGGTTGCTATGTATTTCATCCCTATGTTATTAACCAATTTGATTCTTTGAATTTTATAATACCTTACTTCACCTTTTTTGTTGTTTACCTTAATGTGTGCTTATTTCATCTCCAGTGCATTCTGTGCATTCTCTGAGAGACTTGTACCTTGCCCATTGAATAGATCTCACTTATTTGTTTTTTGCAAAACGTTTACAATTTCAATGGTTGTTGTGTGGTTCATCCCTTTACTCTTAACCAACTTGATTCTTTGTTGGTCCATAATTAGTGATTTAATTCTCAAAATGTTCTTTTTACAATAGCCATTTTATCAATATGTCTTTGCACCTTTTGGGGAATTTGCACCTATTATCATGCATATTTCGTTTTCATTCTACTTGTGTCCCTTTTTAATTTTAAGTCCGTTCCCCTACATTTTCCATTAGCATCACAATAAGCTAATTTTCCATATAGTTTTTTATTTCCTGGAATGGAGATATCAACTATTATTATTTTATCCCCCCTCAACAAGTGATAGGTTATTGTGATTATTTTATCCCCCCCTCAACAAGTGATAGGTTATTGTGATCATTGGTTCTTTATTGAAACTCACTATGATGAATCTTGTAATTTGTTTAAATCACTATTTTTTTTTTATATTGTGGTTCACCTACCCCCTAGTGGGGTTTGTTACGTCCACATGAACAACGCATAGGGGGCCCACTCGAAGGGACCTCGCCCATTCGCTTTGATTACAAAGCTAACCCGATGGGGACATCAAGTGAGGCCCTTATATAGCGATGTATAGCCTCCCTGGGATTTGACCTGAGACCTTTTGCTCACAACTTACAACACTCGACCACTTGAGCTAACCCACTGGGTTATTTAAATCACTAATTATTGTATCGTAAAGCTACTAACTATTTAATGATGTAATCTTTGACTACAATAGTATGTTTAAAGTCTAGTTAATTGATGAAGTAATTCATCATCCACAGTTAATTATATCACTTTAAGAGACCATTCACAAAATATTTGTATTATATTTCATACTTAACTTTCCAATAGTAAATTTTGTAAAAACACTAATTATTTAGATTTCCTAATATAATCTTCCATTCTATTAATTTGTTTAAATCTAATCAATTAATTAAATGATTCATCATTCAAACTTGATTATCTCAGTTTAAGAGACCATTCTAAAAATTTCTATTATATCTCATACTTAACCAGAACGAACGATGGAATTTTCCATCATATAATTTGAAACATTAAAAAAAAACCTTGACTAATAATAAATAAACCTTCACTAATAATTATGTATACAAGATCCTATTGTGATATTATTTTGGTTTTGGTTCGAATTTGAATAACTTAGTAAAAAAATATCATATTAACCAGATAATACTCTTAACTCTAATTATCATTTGTAGGGAAAGATTACTCTACATTTATTTAGGATAAGACTTTATACATTTTAGTGTTCATTTTTGTTCAAAATAGTATGCTATGTATTTTAACTTTTTCCTTACATTGGAATTGTTATCCTTTTTTTTCTTTTATTTGGTGATGGTGTGAGGTCAACTTACACACAAATTCATAATATTGTTATCAGCAATTGCCCTTCATTATGCAAAGGAACGTCGTAAAACAATAAAATTTAATAAAATATCGATACAATATTTTATTATATATATTCTTTAAAATAATTTATAATTTGTATTATGTGGATTCAATGAAATCCGGAAGAAAAAATGAATATTTTTTTTCATGTGAATCAAAACAAGGCATGGACTCCACCACTCTACTCTAGCGTGACACTATATGCAAGTTCACACATTTCATTGGGTTGTCTTCAACCTATATCATGAGATGGAAATAATGACGATATTTTTCTTCAAAGTGCTCATCTATGGATGAGCAAGGGTGTATGAAAGTGAAATGAATCAGAGGATGGAATTGCAAGATGAAAACATTTGCAATTTATAGAAGTTCAAAAAGTACAACTTTCAATTTTTGAATAGCATAAAATGGAAATCACATTTTAATTATTTTTTATATTTTAATATTAATTAATGAAAAAAATTTATAAACATTTTTTATTTTTCATAATATGATTAATAAACTATTTTGTTTCTAGTGGAAAAATTTTCTTTATTCTATTTCGAACAAGCTTGAGCTACCCTCAAAGAGCATACATTATAAATAGAACCATGATTGGTGTTCATCTTTCTCGCATATTATAACGTTTCCTATCTCTTCACAAAGGAAAATCGATTTCCTACCTTATTATGTACTATTGAAAAAAGTGTTTTGTACATGTTGGTCATCCAGTTATAAACATACAAGAGGGTTTTCAGTCAGTTTATTTTTAATCTCCCTTACCTCCATTAGTCCGGGAGGGAGTGCCAAAGCAGCCTTGGATAACTTATCAGCTTATGTGTTTAATTCCTATATATGTGAGTGAACGAAATCATTTCAAAGGCTTCTTTTTGTTCTTTGATTACTTTTAGTAGGTGTTGGAGGTGCGGAGCCTTGATATGCAATTTCCCGTTTGCCCAATCTATGACCATTTGGAGTCTCCATACAGCTGCAAGTTCTTCAATTTTTTGTCTAGAGCTAGCCTCAGTATTGCCCAAAGAGCAGCTAATTATGCCTTGATGTTTGCGGTTCGTCCTGGAGCAAACATGATTTCTAATTTTTCATTTTCATTGAGATAGATTATTCCTCCTGCTCCTCCTAGAGGAGGTTCTCCTTGGCTGGCCCCGTCAAAATAGCCCCATGGGATGGTTTTGTTGATTTTTGGTGTTGTTAGAACTCGTTGTGGTAAAGATTTGGGCTCCGTTGATGTTCCATTAACTTCTGCATTAAAATTGTTACTGTTATCTCTACTGGAGTCCAGGTGTTTAGAAACACCACCCTATTATGTGCTTCTCATATAGTGTAAACAAAGAGAGCAAGAAGGGTTGTATGGTTACGTACCCTGTCATTGTTCCACCAGTTCTTGAACCTGAGCTCCAGAGACAGGTTCGATCCCGTGTTTGTTGCATAGTCCAGCTTGTTAATGGTTCTTTCCTAGATCATGCCTACATAGGCACGTGAAAAGAACAAGTGAGAAGTTGTCTCAGTTTCAGCTCTGCACAACAAGCAAATTCTAGGTTCGTGAAATCCCCTTTTTAATAGAACTTAATAGCCTGTTGCTCATTGCCATCCTGAGCGTTAATATTTTTTTCATTGGGCCTGGGAGTTTCCATATTTTCTTCCACCACCACCGCTCTATGCCATCCTGTTCCCTTTCCATAGCAACGATGTGCCCCATCTTTGTTGCGAAGCTGTCATCTTTCCTGTTTTTTTAGCAAATAAGCTTATCGTCCTATGCCTCTTCCAAACGTATGGAACAATTCCCAAGTTTGGTTGTGTAACAGTTCCATTCTATTGTTGAAGGTCCCATTAAACCAAGGTTTTGAGTTGTTTGCCAATATGTTCTTCTTCCCGTCTGACAATGAAGAGCTTGTGTGTCTGCCAAAAATATGATATTCTTAACCACTAACTAGGATAGAAGTTGTTCTGAGATCTTGTAATCCTCTCCAGCTCTGGCCCAAGGGTCTCTTCCTAGGTGCACACTCATTCCATTTCCTATCTTCTAGGCTGCCTAGTTTCCGACCAATGGAAAAGCAAGTACAAATGCTTTCCAGCTTATCAAAGTGTTTTTGTGAGTTTTATCAGGTTGTATGAACCATTCTTTGACGAAAGATTGAGGGCAGTATTCAGATCTCATTGCTCTCCCCCACAGGGAGTCCGGGTTTTCTACCATCTCCACACAGATTTGGCGGCCAACGATCCACAAAATAGCTCTGGATTCTTTAAACCTCGACCTCCCATTGATTTGGGCAACACTAAGGTATACGATTTCACCAATGGTATGCCTTCGGTCTTCTTACTTGTTGTCCATAAAAAATGAGAGACATATTTTCCTGATCTTAGTTAAAATACCCTTTGGGATGTAAGCTATCGAGGCCTAGTATAATGGTATGCTTTGGAGTACTACTTTGAGAAGCATCAACTATCCTCCTCTAGACAAAAAACGATTTGCCCACATTGAGATTCTTGTTTCTACTTTTTTTGTAAAGCCAAGTCCAGTCTTGGAAGCAATATCCATTAGGTTTTAATGAAAAACCCATATATTTGATTCGATCAATAAACTGTTTATACCTTCGGTCACAAACCATTAAAAATCAGTAAAGTTGGGAATTCCATCCACATAAATCTCGTTATACATGCAAAGAAAATTTCACACGTAACCTATGATCTCACAATCTCCAACAATGGAATTCTTCCCTTCTAATCCTTCTTCAAATATAGTCCATACTATTTTGTGGTTGAAACACATTCCCATAAATGTTAATTAAAATCAAGCAAAACTTATTGGGATATGCGGCAATCTTGGTAACAAAGGAAATAGAAAAGTCTCATAACCATTGGGTATTGTGATTTTCTCCATTCATTTCAAATATCGCATAGATCTACATTAGAGTGACTGACTCCACAGTATGTGAACTTGAAAGTTATGTCATGAGGTCTAGTTTTCCTGCCAAGACAAATTCAATTTCTCAATAAAATAAAACTAGATTGTCCATCCACTTGCGAATGAAAATGGTTCACCATAAACATTGTTTTCTTTGTAACCTACAAGTGAATTTAATGGGTGAGAGAATGCTAGAGTTGTCATTAGAAACCCATCCCTAAATCTCAAACCAACCTGAATCTCTTTCCTTCACCATCTTCTCTTTGGAAAGCATGAAACGCCCTACTATTTCATGGTTGCAATCACATTCCAATAAATGTTAATAAAATTCAAGCAAAACTGGTCGGGATACAAAACAACGTTGGTAACTAAGGAAATAAAAAAGTACCTAAGAAAAATTAGTTATTCTAATTATTTCCATTGTTTCAAATATCGTGTAAATCAAAGTGATAGACTCGATAAAATGTGGCCTTGAAAGTTATGCCATGGATTCTAGTTTTCCTACCAAAACAAATTATATTTCTTAATAAAATGAAACCAAACTTTCGCATCCACTCACTACTAAAAAGTGTTCATTATAAACATTATTTTCCTTGTAACATATGAGTGAAGTTGATGGGAAAGAGACTGCCAAATTCGTCATTGGAATCCCATGCCCTAACCTCAAACTGAACCCAAATCTCTTTCCTTCATTATCTTCTCTTTACAAAATGTGAAAATTGGATCATATATTTTCAAATTTTAAATGACCATATTCTTAAACCCTCTCTTCCAACAATTTATGATTAAATATTGAAGGGTATATTTTCCTTGTAACATATGAGTGAAGTTGATGGGAAAGAGACTGCCAAATTTGTCATTGGAATCCCATGCCTTAACCTCAAACTGAACCCAAATGTCTTTCCTTCATTATCTTCTCTTTACAAAATGTGAAAATTGGATCATATATTTTCAAATTCTAAATGACCATATTCTTAAACCCTCTCTTCCAACAATTTATGATTAAATATTGAAGGGTTTGAGATGTTTTATGGTCTTCTTTTTCCATTTGCAATGGAATGGGTAGATGGTATAAGGCCCCTCCTTCACCTACCCATGACTTCAATTTATTTGCCTCCTTCAAAACCTTTTCATCTACTATAATGATTTCAAAATCGTTTTGACACCACTCCCTCCCACTTATAAAGTTTCTCCAAAGTTGAAACCAACATGATTCCAAGTCACATAACACACGGTGCTCAAACATCTTAGTAAAGAATTCAACCAGAGGAACATGTCTACGCCATTCCCCTATATTTCTTCTGCCTTTATTGTTATATTCATATCACCTTCTAAAACAACTTTTCCTTTTCAACCATTCTTAATATTTTAAAATTATTCAAAAATAATTTTCTATGGTCCTTACAATTTTATTATTGAAAATTATTTTCTCAATTTTTTATTATTATTGAAAATTATTTTCTCAATTTTTTATTATTATTGAAAAATATTTTCTCAATTCCTTTTAACTATTGAATATTATTTTCTCAATTCTTTAAATTTATGGTTAATTAGTAACTCAAGGCAAATTTGAAAAATTAATCATTGAACCCTCCCATTAAGTGATAACACTAAATTCTTAATAGTAACTAATATATGTTAAACTTGTGAACCATTGATCTACAGACAAATATGAAAGTTTTAGGAAGGGAACTATGCAGTAGAATAATCAAAGAGAATGTACACTGAACAAGAAATTCATGCCACAAATTTTAGATAAATCAGAAAAGAACTGCTTAGATAATCACAACATTAATCTTCATTCATTAATCAATAATACAATGATTATACAATAAATAGAATTCGAATACTGTGGATAGGAATCGAATCTACCAACTCAAGTTGACTGAATAGCTAACTCAGTGTGTCTAAATCACTGTTGGAGCTCACTAGTGTAACTTCAGATTTCTAAATCAGTCTACAATCAATTAACTGATGAGGTAGGTGGACAAAAGGTGCCACTTTCCTTGCATGCATGCAAAACTGACGCTAGGCTAACTGAAAGTGATCTAACTGATTGTAACTTGAGGTTAACTCAACATAACTACTTACCTACCATAACCAACTGATGGAGGCTATTAGTGGCACTCAGAGTGGGATCCTATAATGTAGGGATTGATCCTATAGGCACATAAACTCAAGCATGCACATGCAGTAAGTGGTAGATAACCTCTAGGTGTGTCCCTCATACTCTAGTACAATAATAAAAACTTACTAAGTTAGGGAATATGACCAAATAGACTATATTGGACAAATGAGGATTAATTAATCCTAACACCCCCCCTTAATCCTAACTTTGGACAACTTGGGCCATGGAAACTAGGCCAAAAGTCACCCATACAATCTAAATGAAATAAAATACTACTTAATAAACTAAGGTAAATGGGGAAAACCTCATGGTAACCCCCCCCTCAAAAGAAGCAGGTCAGGAAACAAGCTATACTTAAGAGAAAAAAATTCTCTTTGAGCAAAAACTTGTGAAAATTTTGCTGCAATCTGCAATATTATGGAGCAGTAATGCAGGATCTTGGTTCTTTTGTGCATCAACATCCTGGGACTGTGCATGTGAACCTCTCAATATTTTTCCAATCTGATGAATGTTACTTTTGTTTCTTCTTCTTGGAGGAGGAGTAGAATGATCTGTTTTGTTCATCAGTGGGCCAAATTATGGATCAATCTTCATCATTAAGCAACATCTCTTTGGAAGTTTGTTGCACCAATATGTAGGTAGCAAAGTTGTGTGAGAGAGTGTAACATCTTCATTCTAATACTAGGATCGTGTTCTTCTTCTGTCATTTGGATTTCCAACACCATTCATAGCTACTTCAATGAGATTTTGGGCCCATTTAGGCTTAGGCCACTGATTTGGAATTGGAGTTGGATCTGGATCTAGATTCTCTTGAGGTACAACCTCAATATCAAGATCATGTTGATTGTGTTCCTCATCATCTAGATTTGAAACATGAGACAATATATCATCATAAAATGGAAATGGAAGAGTGTTTATACCTTCTTCTGCTTTGGATTGTGCTGGATCATGCAACTGATCTTCTTCAAATTGCACACTGCGCTCTATGAAGCACTTCCTTGTTGCAAGTTCCATCAATTTATATGCCTTAGCATCCTCAACATATCCTAGCAGTATGCATTAGCTACTTTAGGTTTGGAAGGCATTTCTCTTGTCAATAGGAATTATGTCCCAAGCTTTGGAACCAAAAACTCTCAAGTGCGAGACATTATGTTTATGCCCCAATAGTGCTTAGAAAGGAGTGGTCCTAATAACTGATTTGTGAGGCACCCTATTCTGAAAGTATGAAGCATGAGTTATAGCCTCAGCCCATAGAGAAGGATGAAGATTCTTTGCTTTGAGAAGACATGTTGCCATCTCCTTCAATGATCTATTTTTCCTCTCAGCCACACCGTTATGTTGTGGTGTGTATGGAACTAAGTGTTCCATTCGAATCCCTTCTTATTCACATAACTACTAGAAATATATTTTAATATACTCACCTCCATTATCATATCTAATGGAATTTATCTTCTTTCTAAAGTTATTTTCTACCAAGGATTTAAAAACTTTGAAAGTTTTGAATACCTCATATTTTGGCTTCATAAAATATAACAAACAAAACCTTGAACAATCATCAATAAAAGTTAGGAAATACCTGGATCCATTGATGGATGTTGTAGGCATTGGTCTTGAGACATCACTGTGTATTAGATCAAGTGTATAGGCAGCTCTAGTTGCCTTCCCAACTTTATATATCTTCTTCAGATGCTTACCTACCAAGCAACCAAGACATTCTCCATCTGATGTTTTGTTGAGTGACAAGCCCTCAACCAATTTGTCATTGTGAATTTGTTGGAGATATTTGAAATTGTGATGCCCAAATATCTCATGCCACAACTTGCTTGTGTTATTAGCATGAGTCAATAAAGTTGTTAGATGTGAAGTAGGCAGAAAATGGGAGAACTCATATGCCTTGGAGGCATGATTAACAAACCCTTTCACTATGAGATTTCCAATAGATGATTCAGTGATTTCTATTATGTCATAATTGAATGTAACTCTCTTGGGAGAGCATGTATGATTCATATGATAAACAAACAAAACATTTGCTGCAAGAGAGGGCACATAGAGTACATTCTTGAACTCTCTATGCTAGATTTTAATAAAACCTCTCCCAACAACTGGGATTTGAGAGCCATCTCCCTTATGAATGCTAGGTCCTCCTGACATCTCCAGAGTGGTGAAGGATTCCTTCGAGGCAACCATAATCTATCAAATAAGCCTTTAACTAAGTGAGGCCCTATTTCAAGGCATGGTACCTCTCATAATCTTCTGTCGGGTTTCCAACATCAGACTTCTTTGCTCCTTGTGGAAGGGCAATATTGTTATGTTCAAGGAGTGTTGACAGTTGGTCGATGGTCTTCTTCGTGCACTGACTCTCTGGATGAAAGCCTGTCATACAGTAGGGACATTTAGTCTTCTTGAATTTCTTGTTTTTCTTGGAACCCGAGGCTCCATCGGAAGATTTTTTATTCTCCTTTGGATTCGAATCAATGATTTTGGTCTCCTTCCCTTTGTGCTTCCCTCTTTCTTGCACATTGTTTGAGTCTTCTACTACGAGTGCTTGATTTTTGGAGGTTTGAATCGCTCCCATTTGAACCAATTTGTCTTACTCTTGTATCAAGGACTCAACAAAAGCATTTGGAGAAGGCATCTTCCAATTTGGAATGGAAACTCTTCTAGAATGGAATGTAGAGACAAAGACTGAGAACTATGATCCAAGCTTGCTCAGCACTGTCATCACAAGCTTCTCATCTTTCCTCCCTATCCCACATTGTTTGCATTGTAGTACTAGTGCTTTGTACTTCGAAAAAAATTGCTTGATAGTCTCAAAACTGCTAGGTTGTAGTGCAATGAGCTCATTCTCCATAATATGCCATTGAAGCTCATCTTGTTTGCCAAACAAAGATTCGATCTTTTCCCAAGCTTCCTTCGAAGCCTTGAGTCCCTCAATATGGGACAAAAGATCCCTGGAGATGTGGATGCACATTAAGCTGATTCATAAACTTGTTCTTTTCAACATACTGTTGGGGCTCAGTTTCTCTTCCCATTGCCATCCTACACAGACCTTTGTTGCACAAGGCTACCTGCATATCTTCCCTCCAATCAATGTAATTCAAGGGTGTAAGGATTCTAGGTACGAGAGCAAAAGAATTCTCCATTTTTCTATATGTTGATCAGTCAATGCTTCAAGAAGCAACGTAGATACCTACAAAGAAAATTGTAAAACCAATTCAATTCGCAGTCATATGTTAGTTCAAGCCTTTCCACCTCGACACGTGCACTTTTTCAGAGTCTGTCACACTTGCAGAGACTTCTCTGGATAGAATCCAGAGTTAACAAGGCAATAATTGTAGGATTTAAGTGGAAACTCAGATGCTTCTAGTGCACAACAAAGGTTTCCAAGGTTTGTTTCTAGCCTGAACAAGGCTCTAATAGCATGTAAGGTTTGTCATTGCACCAAAACTTACAGATGTTGATGAACATTTGAAACCAAGCACAAGGCCCTATCATCAAGAGTGGTTGCTAGTCCACATTTTTATATTCCTAGAGGTGCAGTGGTTATACCATGTGGTTGTACCGATACTCCAACACCTCCCCTCTGGCGTAGCTCAGGGGAATTGAACCTGAGACCTCAGCTTTGATACCATGTTAAATTTTTGAACCATTGATCTACAGGAAAATTTGAAATCCATGGGAAGGGAATTATGCAGTGGAATAATCAAAGAGAATGTACACTAAACAAGAAATTCATGCCACAAATTTCAGATAAATCGGACAATAATTGCTCAGATAATCACAACATTAATCTTCATTCATTAATCAATAATACAATGATTATACAATAAATAGAATTTAAATACTGTGGATAGGATTCGAATCTACCAGCTCAAGCTGATTGAATAGCTAACTCGGTGTGTCTAAATCATCGCTGGAGCTCACTAGTCTAACTTCAGATGTCTAAATCAATCTACAATCAGTTAACCGATGAGGTGGGTGGAGAAAAGGCGCCACTTTCCCTGCATGCATGCAAAACTGGCGCTAGGCTAACTGAAAGTGATCTAACTGATTGTAATTGGAGGTTAAATAACTGCTTACCTACCATAACCAACTGATGGAAGCTGTTGCTGGCACTTAGAGTGGGCTCCTATAATGTAGGGATTGCTCCCAGAGGCACATAAACTCACGCATGCACTTGCAGTAAGTGTTGGATAACCTCTAGGTGTGTCCCCCGTACTCCAGTACAATAATAATAACTTGCTAAGTTAGAAAATATGACCAATTAGACTATATTGGACAAAGGAGAATTAATTAATCCTAACAATATAAATATAAAACACTCTTATTCTTATAACAATTGTGAATGGTGACAGGTTACATTTAAATATATATACATCACCCCTTACTACCAACAAATATATAGGATATATTTGAATACTAGAGTAATTTTAGAATCATTAAACACACATTTATTAATTAATATTTCATAATTTGAACTCAAGTACTTTTAGAATAACTAAATATATATTAATTCCTTATATTTTACAATTTTATTAAAACCATCTTAATAAAAAAACACTACTCAAACTATAAAGATAAATAAATAAAATAAAATGTAATGTTTTTATTTTTTTATTTATTAAAAATGGCTACCAATAAAATAAATGTAAAATATATAAAACGAATTTTTTTTCCAAATTAACTATTAGTAAAAATTGAATAACAAAGACCAATAAAATGAAATTGATTCTTATGTTATATAACGTGTAAAGGATATAAATATATTTTGTGTGTGAGATGGTTCAAATTAATCTTTCAATTCTCTAATGATATTGGGAAGATTATTCATTTCTCCATGTTGAAGATTTAGTTTTAGTTCGCATCTAACTAAACATTGAAAAAAGGTTTTAGCGAATGCGAGTATATATGAAAAAAACTTCATTTGATATCAATTCACTTTAACAAATATCTATTTAGAATATGTTTAACTCCTTCTCCACCTAAACACTCAAAGCCTTTTTGAGTGAAAAAAAATCACCTTGCATCAATCCACTTTAACAAATATCTATTTAGAATATGTTTAACTCCCTCTCCACCTGCACAACATATCTTTCTTTTTGCTAATGAATTAGGATATAATTGCATGTACAACCAACCAAATTTGCATATATTTTGCAAGATCGACCCTTGAAGTTTATAGAAATTGAGCTTTTAGTGTTTCCAAAAAGAAGTATACATAGATCGCAGTGAACTCATTTTTAATCCACAAATTGACTTAAGACAACTGGGAGCTCACAGAGGGCCTCATGGAATTTATCTCTTGGATTCTATTAGACTTTGGTTACTAAAAGAGATCATCTCTCATCTAGTTTTCACTCTACCTCTAAAAATACTGCAAATTGTGATACCGGACACGTCCATATAGGGCAGTGTGTCCCGTGTCTGCGCGTTTGACATGGACACGATGACAGAACGTGTCAGACACATCTCTCTAGCGTGTCCCACTGTTGTCAAGACATGTCCTGAAAACATGACACGTTTTTTTGCAGAAGGGATGCCCAAGACCACTTTAAAATTGAATTTTGACTTTTTTTTGTCATTTGTAAATGTGGAGAGAGCTCTAAGAAGTGCTTTTTGTGCAGGTGAAGAAAATTTGANTATATATATATATATATATATATATATATATATATATATATCTTTCGATAGGAAAATATCCATCACCCTAAATAAAGAGTGATCATGAACTGTCCCAGAGGAACTCTCATAACATTAAAAAAAATACAGGGCTTGCACCCTTGACAAAAACGTTTCTTACAGACCAAACAATCCAGTAATTGTTTTGCACAGTCGACTTCCTGTCTTGATTACAAAAACATCTTTAACAAAATCTCGATTTACAATAACCTCTGTAAACAAAAGAGAGTCAGGTACGTCTAGTTTTCACTTAATTCCTTTGTCTCCATATGCCCCGGAGCTAGCAACAAAGCGAGTTTGGACAAGCCATCTGCCTCCATGTTTAAATCTTTGTAAATGTGAGTTATGTTGAAGCCTAAGAAAAGATCCAAAAGCCTTCTGATTGCTCTCAGTAGCTGTTGTAGGTGAGGAGCAGTGATTTGGATCTTTTTGTTGACCCAATCAAACACCATATTTTAGTCCCCAAATACTTGTAGCTGGGAGATATTTATGTTTATAGCCAAATCAAGGACCGTCTGCAGGGCTGTTAGTTCTGCATTGCTATTGGTACAATGCCCTGGAGCGAACTTTTCTTGCACCTTATGTTTGTCAGAGAAGTATAACACTCCTCCCGAACCTCCCAAGGGTGGATCTCCTTGGCTTGCCCCGTCAAAGAAAGCCCAAAGAACTGCTTTATTTATTTTTGGAGGAACCAATATTCTTTTTTTTTGCTCTCTCTCTTTTGATTTATGCTAAGTGGTCCACTACACCACAAGAGTTGTCGTTACTTCATGAGGAATCATTTTGTTATCGAAGATGTAGTATTTCGAGCCCACTACATTCCATATGAAAAAAAGGATGGAAGAGCACTAAATAAGCATATCGATCTTTCAGCCCACCAAGCATTGCACTTTTGTTCAAGAGAGGCCCACTACATCCCTTGAAAATTTAGTTCTCTGCACGCTGACTTTCAGACTGTCTCTGCATAAGAACAAACAGTAAACAAATGAGAACCAGTTTCCTCATCTGAACAACACAGTGCACACTAGCTTGGACCAATCCATCCTCTCTTTTTAAGATTTTCCTAGGTTAAGAGATTATTATTAAGTGCCAGCCAAAGAGTTATCTTTGCCTTAAAAGGGCCTTCACTCTTCCACACTTGTTTCCACCATTCCATTTTCTCTCCTTGGTACTGCTCTAACACCCTCTTGTAGCCAAGTTTGGCCGTAAAGTCCCCTGTAGCAAGATTTTTTGTCGAGACCAATTTATCTTTTGCCTCGTCCTCCAGGTGGTTAAAGCAAGACTACAATAGAGAGACAAACTCATTCCATTCCTCCTTAAGTCCTTCTTTTAGGCCCAAATCTTTCGAATTCTTCCAAAGAGTTTCCCTCGGTAGGGATAGTGAGCAACCTTGGATTAGATTCGAGATCCCTTGGCTTCTTAGTTTCTTAATTAGAGCATTTGATAATTTGTATCTCTCCCCATCTCCTACCCAAGGATCTTCCCCTACCCGAACTTCTTTCCCATTTCCTACCGCCCAAGCAATCCAATTCCCTACTTGGGGGGGTGCTAACACCATATATTTCCAGCCTATAGAACCATTCTTGAAATATTTATCATGTTTCCTTATCCATTCTTGAATAGAGCCATTAGGGCAATATTTGGAAGTTAAAACCTTCCCCTAAAAGGAATCTAGATTCTTAATTAAGCACCACAGAGTTTTTGCAGCCAGATATTGGCAGAAAAGGAAAGGGTTCTTGATACCCCATCCACCCAATTCTTTGAGATTAGCTAGCTTTTTCCATTTGGCCAAAGGGATTCCCTCCGATTGTTTACTAGTTGACCATAAAAAAGAGAAGAATTTTTTCCTTAATTTATGCGATATGCCTTTTGGAATGTGAGCAATTGTGACCCAATATACAAGTATACTTTGTAAAACTACCTTAAGCACTACCATCCTCCCTCCTCTTGACAAGAACTTATTGGTCCAACACCCAATACATCCTTCAATATTTTTGTATAACCACATCCAATCCTTAAAGGAATAAGCATTGGGTTTGAGAACAAACCCTAAATATTTAAAACCTTCAGACATAGGTTTTATTGTATAAGGGAGTTTAGAGCTTAGCCTATTCCTTACCGTATCAGGGAAACCATTTTCTGAGAGGATGGACTTCTCTACATTAATATGCATTCATGTGGCCTTCTTATACAAGTCCAATACCTGTTCAGCTTCTTTGAGATTTCCCCAAGTCCCTTCACCCATCATTACCACATCATCCATAAACAAAATGTGGTACAATTCTTCAGTATTAGTCACCTTAACTCCTTTATAGTATCTTGTCCTCTTAACATGATGTATGATTCTGCTCAGGGCATCAACTACAAGAAGGAATAAAAGGGAGAAAGGGGGAAACCTTGTCTCAAGCCTCTTGAGGACTTGAAAAAAATTGGAGGGAGAGCCATTTATCAATACTACAAAGGAGGCCGACTGTACACACCCCATTATCCAGTTGACCATTTCTGAATCCATCCCAATTTGAATCATCAATAACCTTAGAAAGGTCCAATTAACCCTATCGTAAGCTTTTGAGATATCTAATTCTAAGGCAAAGGCTTTACTCTCGCTTCTATTAATGGTGTGTATTGTTTCCTATGAGAGAGACACCACATCATGGATTTGACGATTAAAGAGAAACCCAAACTGCTCCTCTATTATGACTCTGCTCATAATTGGCTTAAGACGCTATGCTAATATCTTTGCAATTATCTTATATACCACATTACAACAAGAGATTGGCCTGAAATCCTCAAAGGAGGAGGAGTTTTGTTTTTTAGGGATGAGAGCCAGAAAAGTTGAATTTAGGGCTCCCAAAACCTTTCCGGCCCTTTGTGACTCTTGTACTACCTTAAGCAAATCTCCTTTTACAATATCAAAGAAACCTTGAAAAAATTCAATAGTAAAACCATCCGGACCAGGGCTCTTACCTTTTTGGAGGGAGTATACTATTTTTTCCAGCTCTTCTTCTGACACTTCTTCTTTCAGAGAACTGTTCATTTCTTCATTTATCAGCCTTGGAAACAAACTAATGACCTTTAATATTTCCTATATATTGCAACCTTCTAGTTCCGTAAAGAGGTTTATGAAAAACCTCTCCTTATCCTCTGCTTTTTCCTTGAAAGAAAAAGAAATAATTCCCCATTCATGTCCTTGATTACTGAAATCGTGTTCATGTTCCTTCTGTGCGTAGCAAATCTATGGAAAAATTTGGTGTTATTATCTCCTTCCTTGATCCATATGGCCCTACATTTTAGTCTTAAGACCTCCTCCTCCTTAACCAGCAGTTCTTCCCTTTTTAGCTCATTTTCCCAAACTTCTTTCAGCTCTTCTTCTGTGAAAATTCCTGAGTTGTTTTGGCTATAAATATTCTTTAAAATAAGTTCGATTTCTTTGAGTTGTTTCTACTAGTTGGCCTTATAAATATTTTCCCACTTTTTTGTCTCCTTCTTTGTTCACTGAAGATTTTTCGCAAATTGTTTCATAAATGAAACATTGGGGTCAACCTCCAAAGGGATCCATGTATCCCCTACCAGCTTTCGATAATCATCCTCCTGAAGCCATGCAAGGTTAAATTTGAAGGGGGCAGCCGGCTTGGGCTTTTGGATTTGGATCCCTAAGAGTACTGGGAAGTGATCGGATAAACCTCCCACCTCCACCCACGTTTTCACTATCAAAGGCCCTGAGAGAAGGTTTTCTGAAATAAAAAATCTATTACCCTTTTGGAGATGGCATGTTCCCCACATCTGTTATTTCTCCAGGTCAACCAATTCTTTGGACTCGAATAATGCAACAAAGAAAGCACTCAGGTTATCTTGTCGAGCTGTTGAACCCTAATTTTATTTTTCAGACAGAGTCAGGTTAAGATCCCCTCTTAGGATCACGTTTTTTGGCTCCAGCAGTCCCAAAGAGAAAAAGGATTCCCAGAAACTTTTCCTTTCCTGATAAGGATTGTTGTCCCAATTTACTGTTGTAAATCAGAGCTGAAGTTTTAAATGTCAACCCGGTGTCCTAAGACTTAGAAGCACATCCAAAATTTATGGACTTAGAACTAGACTAGTTTGAAATCTACTATGCTTCAGAAATAAACCTAAAACTGTTTAAATGTTGTAAGTTCAGAACTGCCAAAATCCCTTACAGAAAATGTGTGCATTGGCATTTTTTAACTCAACCACATCTAAAACATGAATTATTTTGAAATATAAAATATAAAAATCATAAAAAAAACTTATAACAACGTTATTCCATTGCTGAAACCATAAAACATTGAGTTCTTTTACAAGAATTGTCAATCCACAATGTATTTGGTTTTTCAACAACAAAACAATAAAAGAGTAGAACTAAAACAATCTACAGTAATTCAACAAAGTATGCTATTGTCAAACAATAAACCCTACCTATATCACACAGTCTAAAACTCGCTTGCATTTAAACTGAAATGGAATTGTATAACAGAATGTGGTTTTAAATTTTAATTGGAATCTACAGCAAAAACGCATCTACAGGAAAATCGAAATATACTAAAATACATCTATAGGAAAATTAGAACATACCAAACGCAATAGTAAAGGAAATGAGTGTACAGGCTTAACAGAGTGGGCCCTCCACTGCTTCGCTCACACACAACCAGTTGTATAATCACCAACAACTAAATCAATTTCACAACATGCCAAAACAAATACACTCACATCTATTTGAAGTCTGAATTCTTATTGCCAAAAATGCAGAGTCTCACACAATTTGTTAGATGGCATTACATGGAAAAATCCAAATGTTTATACTACTTGTTCTAAAACTGAAAACGCTACAATCTTGCTAAAAATCACAATGGCATCTTGCCATAACCCCGAGCTCGACCTCAGATCCTTGAAACTAGGAGAAAATCTTTGCAATATTGAAACAACCCTGTTTTTATGCTTCCTGGAAGCACAAGTGGTTGCCTTTGACCCACATTAACTCGACACCTGTGAGAGCTATCTCGTGAAGTTGTTGGAAATAAATCCATCCTTGGACATTAAGGATTCTCTCAAGTCTTTCAAATCACGCCCAACCATCCTACAAATATCCAAACCTAGGAGCATTTACAGGAAGTTAGCAAATCCTATAATTTTATTAAAATTTAGATTTAAATGCTTTAAAAACTACAAAATTCAATTCATTTAAGAGTAGCAACAATTATACCTTAGTTTGATGGACTTCAAGGTTTTATGGGTGATTTAAGGATGAAACATAAGGGATTAAAGAGATGACTACAAGGGTTAAGGCATAAAAAACAGGAGTCCAAATAGTATCCATCATCTCCCCCAAGAGGAAGGTATTGCATGTCCTCATGCATAAAGAGTGTCTTCAAAACTGAAACTGCATATTCCCATGCACAAAACTGTTGTTGCTCTGCTGCTACTAATCCTCTGACATTTCTCTTGTTTGAGATGATACATCAACACTAACCTAGGTTGCATGAAGGACCTTCAATCTCTGATACTTGGCTTTGAGTGCCCTCTTTTGTTGATACCATTTATACGCTTGTTTAGAGATTAGAATATTCTGAACTCTAAGCCGTCTATTCTTTTTCCTCAATCTCTCTTTTTCCAATTCCAATTCCTTCATTTCTAGTTTTAACTTTTCAATCTTTTTACTTTTCTTAGAAGGATTCTTCTTCTTCCTACCTGTTGTAGGCTATGTGGAAATAGTATCTACCCCAATTTCATCATCTTTGTTCTTACATTTTCCCTTCTTATGCTCTAAGCACTCTTCTTTTTCTTTTTATGTGACTTGCTACTCAAAGATAAGAGAAATGATGGCTATATCCTCATTATCTTGTTATTGTTTGTCAGTTGGAGTCTTCTCAATTGTCTGAATATCCAACTCCAATGTTTCGTCTGTTGTTTGTTGTTCAAAGATGATATGTAACTCTTCATCATTTTACCCAATTTCTCCTATTGGACTTTCCTCTTGAATTTCTAGGGATTATATGTATACATAATGCTTCTATTGTTCCTCATCATTATTTTTCGTTGCTTGCTTCTTCTGTCCATGTTGATGTTTCCTTGATCTTATTTCATAAGTGGTGAAGATCTTATCCTTTTCTTGGAATTGCAATTCTTCTTTTACCATGCTTCTGGTTCTTATTATTCTTTTAGGATGTTTTGAGCTTGTTTCCTAAGAGTCTTGTAGATCATATTCAATGTATGTGATCATTAACATTTCATCTTCTTTCAATACTTCATCCAACTGCTCCTCCAGTTCTTCAAATTCATTATGAACTGCAAACTCCTGCCATGTCAAACTTTGTTTTTGTAATTCATATGTAAGGATAATTTTGATGGGTCCACAATGGAAAAGGCTTTTGGTAGTGTCTTTAGTGCATTTTTTAACAGCTTTAGCCATTTTGGAAAGGCTCTGTAGAAACAAATAGGGTATGTTGATCTCACAGTCACCCCTAAAATGTTGCATGAGTTTAATATGATAGAGGTATATGACACTAAATCTTCCTTCACAAGTAAGGAATTTATGGATTGTATGCCACTTCATCCTAAGGATGAATTAACCAACTCCTTGGTACTCCCTTCTTCCATTTTACTGAGCTTGCCCTTGGCGTGCATATGAAAGGTACCCATGCCTTCTCTTCAAACTATTTTGTTTTGAAGAACCTCTCCCCTTGTTGAGGTAATCCAATAGTTTGTGACAAGATATCTTCATATAACCTGAAAGCAAATTTTCCTATTGTGGCCCTCTCTCCATCAAATGAACAGGCAAATTCCAAATTAACCTTTTCATTATATCCATAAAATTTCTCAAAGAAATGAATCCACTATTTTCTTTCAAAAAATTCCAAACATTTTTCATGAATAATAGAGAAGTCAAATTTCCCTGGTTCTATCCTAGAAACCATTTTTTTCTTTTACTTTAAGTAGATATTTCAAACAGAACTTAACTCAGAGATTCTTATTCTAGCTTGCAATGTCACTTAAGAGCTATGTTCTACTTTCAATTTTAACTGGAAAAACAGAAATTTCTTGTTTCAAACTGAGACTTACCTCTTCTCAAGTGATTTCTTTTTCATAATGAATCATGTGTACATGCTAATATCATTATGATATGTTTGTTGTTTACATAGAGAACAATTCCTGCCCTCATCAATGCCTGCATACTTCTGTCTCCAACATTTTTACCTTTGTAATCATGAAAGTGATTCCTCTGCAATCGTGAGAGTGGAATTCAAACAAAATAGAAACTAGATTTTCAACAAACCTCCTCTGCAATCGTGGGAGTGGAACTTGAGAAAAATCTCCTACGTTCTTCAACAAACCTCCTCTTTGCAATCGTAGGAATGAAACAAAATACCTCTTACGTTTTCACAACCTTCTCTGCAATCGTGAGAGTTGAACTGGAAATGAACAAATCAACCAAGACACGGAAAACACCAGCAGACTACCTTTGTAATCATGAAGTGAACCTGGGAATGAGCAAAGCAATTGAGATAATGAAAACACTACCTTGAACTTCGAAATTTTTGGTAGACTGCGTGGGGATGAAGGAATGCGTGGGGATTAAGGAATGGTTCTTTTGTAATGATGTTTAAAACTTGTGTTTTCCCACTTCGTTTGCAATTATATCCCAAACTTCCCATTATCTTTATGTTTATGATCCAATTTTTTTTTAAGAAAAAGTATCATGTGTTGATCTTTTTAAAGGTATACAAATGAAAACCTTAGGAATTCTATGGTTCAACTTTTTTTTGTCTTCTTGTGATTCATAAAAAATGAAATATGAAGCTTTGTCTGTAGAGTGTATTTTAGGGATAAGACCTGCAATGTTTTTTTTTAACTACATCTTTTTTTTATGCCTGGGGTAGTGGAATGAATGGATAGATGATCAAAGTGGTGAGGCTAAGAGTGAATGGGTAGATATTCAAGGTTATGAGGGTAAAAAGGCATTTTGTCACTTACTCAAAAATGAAGAATAATGCAACTTTTTAAAACATTAAAATAAAAAATCCTTACAGACTTGCTTGCTGATCCCTTGTGCTCTTCATGTTGCTTTGATGTGACTGGTTTGGATCGCTGAAACTTATTTGATTCTCTGAATATCTTCACATGTTCCTCTGATGCAATTATTTCCTGGTTCCTGTAGCTTGATGTATCTTTCTGTTGCAAGGTATAATAGCTTGACATGCTTTTGTCTCGGGTCCCTCTGTTAGGATTAAAAATAAGGCCCCTTTGCAAACTGAAATTCTTACTGCAATTTTTTCTCAATATCTTATTAGGTTCTTCTGCTGAATATACTATTAAGGTCCCTCTGCTTTTAATCTGCTATGTTTTTCAGGTCCCTCTGTAATTCTAAAAACTTATGCTTTTTATTGAAATGAAACTATGCTAAGATACAAAATCAAATTGTGACATCTATAGGAGGCTTGGAGGGTTTCCAAAAATAACACTTGATATGCTTATCCTTCTGAGTCATGTTTATTGACTTGTCCTCAAGTCATGTATACTGAAAAACTAAAATGTAAAGCAAATTAGGAAAAATATTTTTGAGAATTTTCAATGGCCAAGTAAACTTGGTTTTCCAATGAAAATTCAAGTTTATGTTGTGCCAGTTGCCTGGTTTTCACAACTAAACTTTATTGTTGTTTTTTTTCTCTTTTTCTCTTTTCTTTTTTTCCCCTTTTTTTAATATATATTTTTTTCATTTTTTAACATAAAAAATTATTAAGGAGAAAGTGAAGGAGAAACACCAGTGTGTTTTTCCAAAACCTCCATCTCTCTCTGTTGAGAAACCTGCTGTAGGAAATCCTCTTTGTTGACTGGCTTATTATAGATTTTCAGCCTATATCCATTAAATATGAATGTACTTGCTTCATCATCTATGGTTTGTAATTTGACTAAGCCATTGTTATATACTTCTGCAATCTCATATGGACCAAGCCTATGAGTTGTGAACTTAGCTTTAAAATTTTTGAACTTGGAATCAAATAGTAAGGCCCAGTCTCCTACCTTAAATTACTTTTTCTTGTTGAACTTATCATGCAATTGTGCTCTTTGTTGTTGTACCAAAATTGTTTGTTCTGCTGCAGCCTGTATCATCTCATCTAATTGATTTAACTGCATTATCCTTTCTTTTTGTGCTTCAGAAATCTCTACCCCTAGATCAGCTGCTAATTTAAAAGTATGAATTTGAAATTCAATTGGAAATAACACTTGCTTACCATAGACTAGTTGATAGGGGGTAAAACCAATACTGTTTTTCCCGGTAATTCTATATGCCCATAGAGCTTCATGAAGCTTGTCTGACTAATCTTTTCTATGCATTTGAACTGTCTTGGTCATGATTGTTTCCAAAGTTTCATTGGTGGACTCTAGCTGGCCATTGGCCTGTGGATGGTAAGGGTAGATTTCATGTGCTTAATTTTGTACTTGTCTGCTATCTCTTGCACCATCTTAGAAGTAAACTGTGCTCCTTGATCCGTAAAAATATCTATAGGAACTCCAAATATAACAAATATTTATTCAAAGAGAAAATTGACTATTGTTTGTTTTGTGGCCCTTGGTAGTGCTTTAGCCTCCACCCATTTTGTAACATAGTCAATACATACCAATATATACATTTTTCCTTTTGATGGTGGATTGATTGGTCTGATGAAATCAAGAGCCCATTTTTCAAATGGCTCTATGAGAACTTGTGGATGAAGTGGCATCTCGTCAGATGGTACTGGTCTTCCCATCCTTTGACAAATATCACAACTTCTAACATATTTCTTGCAGTATTTGAAAATAGATGGCCAATAATACCATAGGTTGAGCATTTTGTATGTTGTTCGTTTATCTGCAAAATGGCACCACATGGTTCATCATGACTAGCTTTTAAAATGTCTAAAACCTCATCTTGCCTAACACATCTTCTAATGATAAGATCATATCATGTATAGAAAAGATCTCCATTCACCCATATGTGTCTAGCAGTTTGTTTAATGATTATTTTCTTCTCTTTTGATGTCATAGAGGGAGGTAGTTTTCCTGATGATAAGTAGTTAGCTATGTTAGCATACCATGGAGTTATAACAGAAATAACAAATAAGTTTTCATTAGGAAAATTATCTGAAACAGGAACAACCTTACCAGAATTGTTTAATCGAGATAAAAAGTCTGCCACTTTATTTTCCCTTCCAGGTCTATCTAGGACAGTAATGTTAAATTCCTACATCAATAAGAGCCACCTTGTTATCCTGCCATTAGTGATGTGATTTTTCATTAAATACCTTAAGGAAGAGTGATCTGTATGGACAAAGATTTCATAACCAGTAATGTAAAGACGAAATTTGTTCACAGCATGTACTACTGCCAACATCTCCTTTTCAGTAACTGTATAATTGAATTCTGCAGGGGTTAGATTTTTGCTAATAAAGTAAATAGCATAAGTCATAAGTTTTTCTTTTTGACCCAAATCTGCCCCAATTGCAGTGTTCGATGCATCTGTAGAGATGTGAAATGGCAATGTTCAATCAGGCCCCCTTTAGATAGGTGTTGATTATAACTTGTCTTTAAGTTTCTGAAAGTCAACTTGACAATTAGTATCCCAATGAAAGTGTACATCTTTGGAAAGTAATTTGAATAGTGGCAAAGCTATTTTACTAAAATGTTCAATAAACCTTATGTAATAGCCTGCATGCCCAAGAAAACTTCTCACATCTTTTTTATTTTTAGGTTCTGATAAATTCACAATGAGTTGTATTTTTGTAGGATCCACATTTATTCCAGATGATGAAATATGATGACCTAACACTATACCTTCAGTTAACATCATGAAACATTTTTCATTACTAAGGGAAAGTTTTGTTTCGATGCATCTTTTTAAGATCTTTTCTAAATTGTCCAAGGCATCTTTAAAAGTGTTTCCATGCACAGAAAAATCATCCATATATACTTCGACACATTCATGAATTAAATCAGCAAAAATAGCCAAGGCCGCTCTTTGAAAAGTGCTTGGAGTATTACATAGACCAAAAGGTAAAAATTTATAGGCATATGTACCCTATGGGCATGTGAAAGTAGTCCTGGTCTTTTAGTGCAATTCTGATTTGATTGTATCCACTGAATCCATCTAAGAATGACAAATATATTTTTCCAGTTAGTGCATCCAATACTTGATCGATGAATGGTAATGGAAAATAATATTTAAGTGTTGCTTTGTTTAACTCCCTGCAATCCACACAAATTTTCCACTTTTTGTTTTTCTTAGGAACAACAACTAATGGAGAAACCCATTGACTGTCAAAAATAGGGTCGATAAATCCTACCTTTAATAACTTTTGTAGTTCTTCTTTGACTATTTCTTTCAATATAGGGTTCATTCTTCGTTGAGGTTGCCTTAGAGGTCTTATGTTATCATCTGTGTAAATATGGTGAGTACATGTTTCCTGATGAATCCCTGGCATATCACTATACTCCCAAGCAAATTCTTTGTCATACTTATTTAGTACTGCAATCAATTGTTCTTCTTGTGATAATGTAAGATGTGCACCAATATTTAAGCATTTTCCAGGACTGATTTCAATGTTTTTGCTTTGAGCATTTGTTATAGAATGAACATAAAAAATATCATCAAATGATGTTTCCAAATAATCAATTGTGTAAATTTTCTGAATGTTTTGGCCTAAAACCCAATTTGCAACAATATATTGCATGTTCCTTAATTGTTTAGAGATATCAGGTTCAGAAATAAAGTAATCTTACAAATCTTGATTATTCTCCTCTCGAAAATCGAAAGCTTGGTTAATACTTAAGATAGGCTAAATTACTTCTTCTTGTTGCTCTTTTGTTCATTAATCCAAGATGACTGATCTGTCATAGAAGGCCTTTGAGCAGAAGGAAAAAGTGTAATTTGTTTCCTTTCTGTTCCATGTGAAATGATCATATTTTTGACCCTAGAACCAATAAAAGCATAAATTGCAGCTAACTAGGGTCTTCCAAGAATCAGTGGATGTCCTCCTAAATTAGATTTTGGTTGAAGAACCAAAAAATCTACAGGATACTCCCAGAAATCCATAGAAACTATGATATCTTCAAGTATTCCTTCAGGTGTTATTTTAGATCTATCAGTTAGGTCTAGGATTGTAGTGGTTGGTCTAAGATCCTTCAAATCCCGATATTTCATTGTTTCCAGTGTCATTACATTAATTACTACACCTAATTCAATTAATGTTTTTGAAATTGAAAAGTTGTTGATAGTTATTGTTACCATTAGAATTCCTGGATCAACATATTTCTCAACAAAAAAAAGATTTGACATTAAGCCTGGTAAATTTCCAATTACATGAATGGTTGGTGGATCTTTCTTTCGTCTGCCAGTCTTGTTTAAACATAACTCCTTAATTGCTTTTGTATAGATTTGGATATCCTTAATAGCTTGCAATAAGGGAATTTTTACACAGACATTTGTTAATTCATCTAAGACATCAAATTTAGGAAGAGAAATTGAATTTTTTTCCTTAACTAACCTTTCTGGAAAAAGAGGTGTTTGAGGTATTATCATTTTATCCTTCTGAGTTTGTTTGTCTAGCTACAAATTTTCTGTATTAATTTTTTTTGGAATTTTCTCTTTTTCTGCTTGTTCTTCTATGGTAATAGGGGATTCTTTTTCCAATATTTTTCCAGACCTTAAGTGGATATTTTGAATAGAAAGGATTGAGTATGAAACAATTGTTCCTTCATCAATATTATACATGGGTTTTTCCACTCTATTATTAGAATTTGGTACTGGCTGGGCTGGTAATTGTGTTGGTCGAGGTGGAGGTTGGTTAGATGGGAGATGGAGTTGTTGAGGAGCATGCTTTGGCTATGGAGGAAATTAAGGTTGAATCTGCTGGTATTGTGGGTAAGCAAAAGGTTGTTGGTAAGGCTATGGGTAGGACTACTGATATGTTTGGTTTCCATGAGCATATCCTTTCCAATTTTGAACAGGTTGGTTTTGGTTTGGTTGAGGAGACCAAGTCTGCCAAGGCATAGGCGCATTCCATGAATTTTGAACAGGGTATTAATAACTTGGAAAAAATTGTTGCATAGGGTCTTGAGACCTACCTAGAAAACGTGGTTGTCATGGTCTTTTTTGTGACAGAAGGTAAAGAGACTCCATGCTTTGGATTTCTTCCACTCGAGCTACTTGTAATCCCTTCAACCTGGAACATTCATCAGTCTTATGATCTTCTGCACATAACCCACAAATCTGAACATTATTTAAAGGACATTCTTTCAATGGATGTTTCTTCCTACATTTAGGACATAAAACTGATAGAGCTTGATCTTGTTGATCTTATTGTTATTGTCTTTTATTAGTTTTTAAGACTTCTACTTGTGTCCCTAAAGTTCTCAGAAGATCAGCTTTAAAATCCTCTAACAGGCTTCCAAACTCAGCTCTTGATATACTCCCTGTTGCTGATTTAGTTATCTTTGAAGTGGTATCTCTTTTCCCTTTTTTGGATCTTCCTCTTGAATACTTTTGACATAACTCTGTAACTTCATCAAAAGGTAAGTAGGAAACATCTCCCTTCCCCATTACATTAAGAACATCAAGATACTCATCTTGGATACCTTTCAAGAAGATTTTCCTGATGATATCTTTGGATCTACAATATGCTTGATATTTTTTAAGAAAAATCTTTCTCATGTCATCCCAACTAGTTATAGTATGTTCTCCTAATCCCATGAACCATTTTAGTGTAGCGGTTTTAAGAGTAGTAGGAAAGAGGTGAAGCTTATATGTATCATCAATATATCCATATGTACGACATAAAAGATCAAATTCAATTAAAAATGAATCATGATCTTTAGAAGTCATACCATAAAAGTTAGGTAAAATAGATGGTGGAATGTTTTTCATTTTTACCTCTTCTCCTAGGATGATGCTAGTATCTAAGATTGGAAAACTAAAGGTAGTTTCATGTTCTTCTTCATTTCCTCTGTCTTCTACTCTTTCATTTTTTCTATCTTCTCCTCTCTCATTTCTTCTGTCTTCTCATCTTTTGTTTTTAGCTTCCAACCTCCTTTCATACTCTCTTCGTTGTTCCGGATTTGGTCCTCTAAATACTTATTCCTCAGCCATTTCTCTTCTCTTGTTTTCCATCTCCATCCTTCTTTCATACTCTCTATGTTGTTCTGCGAATCTGCGGTTAGTCCTGCTTTCTTAGAGGTTTCTTCCTCAACCATTTGACAGTATCAACAGTTGTTGCAATGAATCCTTTCTTCTCAGATGAAGAAGTCCTTGTTATCCCTATTTTTTTGGGTTTTTTTTACAAATCTTCCTTTTTCGTCTCTCTGTCTTGACAAAAAAAAAATATTATGCTCTGTGTTTTTGTGTGTTTTTTGTAAAGGAGACTAAACTTCCTAAGTCCATTTCTAAATATGCCTCCCTGACAACGACGCCAAATGTTGGCCCGATCTACTGTCGTAAATCATAGCTTAAGTTTTAAATGTCAACCCGGTGTCCTAAGACTTAGAAGCACATCCAAAATTTATGGACTTAGAACTAGACTAGTTTGAAATCTACCATGCTTAAGAAATAAACCTAAAACTGTTTAAATACTGTAAGTTCAAAACTACCAAAATCTCTTACAGAAAATGTATGCATTGGCATTTTTGAACTCAACCACATCTAAAACATGAATTATTTTGAAATATAAAATATAAAAATCATAAAAAAAACTTATAACAGTGCTATTCCATTGTTGAAAGCATAAACCATTGAGTTCTTTTACAAGAACTGCCAATCCACAATGTATTTGGTTTTTTCAACAACGGAACAATAAAAGAGTAGAACTAAAACAATCTACAATAATTCAACAAAGTATGCTACTATCAAACAATAAACCCTACCTATATCACACAGTCTAAAACTCACTTGCATTTAAACTGAAATGGAATTGTGTTGCAGAATGTGGTTTTAAATTTTAATTGGAATCTACAACAAAAACTCATCTACAGGAAAATTGAAATATACTAAAACACATTTACAGGAAAATTAGAACATACCAAATGCAACAATAAAGGAAATGAGTGTGCAGGCTTAGCAGAGTGGGCCCTCCACTGCTTTGCTCACACACAACTAGTTATATAATCACCAAAAACTAAATTGATTTCACAACATGCCAAAACAAATACAATCGTAGTTGTTTGAAGTCTGAATTCTTATTACGAAAAACGTAGAGTCTCACAGAGTTTGCCGGATGGCATTACATTACATGGAAAAATCCAAATATTTGTACTACTTGTTCTAAAAATGAAAACACTAAAATCTTGCTAAAAATCATAATGGCATCTTGCCATAACCCTGAGCTCGTCCTCAGATCCTTGAAACTAGGAGAAAAACTATGCAATATTGAAACAACCCTGGTTTTATGCTTTCTAGCAGCACAGGTGGTTGTCTTTGACCTGCATTGACTCGACACCTGTGAGAGCTATCTCATGAAGTTATTGGAAATAAATCCATCCTTAGACATCAAGGATTCTCCCGAGTCTTTCAAATCACGCCCAACCATCCTACAAATATCCAAACCTAGGAGCATTTACGGGAAGTTAGCAAATCCTGTAATTTTAGTAAAATTTAGATTTAAATGCTTTAAAAACTGCAAAATTCGATTAATTTAAGAGTAGCAACAATTATACCTTAGTTTGATGGACTTCAAGGTTTTATGGGTGAAATATGAGGGTTTAAGGATGTAACATAAGGGATTAAAGAGATGACTAGAAGGGTTAAGGCATCAAAAATAGGTGTCAAAATAGTATCCAACAAGGACCATAGATGTTGTACAGAAAATATGATTCTCCTGTGGCTTTCTCTTTTAGTACTGTTTTTAGCACTGTACTATGCTTCGTTACCCCAATTTCAACAAACTCTTGATTCCATGCAGTTATCAAACCCCTAGGGTGTCCATTCGAACTTATATATGTAAAACCCCAGTCTTTGAGCCATGGCTCCAATACTTCCTTAGCTGTTGAACCCTCCATCATGGTTTCCTGGAGGAAAATGATCGTCAGCTTAAGGCTGACAATCATTCGTTGGAGAGATTTTATTTTGGAGGAGCTCCCCAACCCCTGAGTGTTGAAGGACAAAACCAGCATCAGGAGATCCTGTCCTAGGCCTTCCCTGCTCTAAGGGCCCTACCGATTGTCGCATGTTTACCATTTTTCACCTCTATCTCAGCTTGAGTTTTGGCTAACGAAATATGCGATTTTCTCCCCAAGGTGACTTTAGGCACCTTGTTTAATACTAACCCTCTGGTAGACACATGTTCCTTTTTAGCTAATACTTTCGATCGTGTGTTATAAATTTTGTGTTTTATCAAAGAGGGGAGGTCCTTTAGAGAAGCCACCTCTTTTATGCCTTTAAACAGGCTATCACATGTGTCATTTCTTATCTGTGCACTTACGGGTGTCACCACCTTTGTTTCAACATTCTTGACAATTGTCCTTGGAGAGGACTGCTCATGTATCGGAATGTTTGAGGTATTGACAGAAGGGAGTTTTTCGAAAGGTGGTTTCGGCTTACCAGGAGATGAAAGTATAACTGTTCCAGTCGAGCTTGTTCCTTGTTCGCCACCTTTAGTTTCCGCTTCAATGCTCGTTCCTTCACTCTAAACATCTTTTTTTACCCACTGTTTTTTGTATTGCACCTATCTACGTTCAGGGCTCGAATAGTCTCGTGCAATATGGCTGACCTTTTTGCAGGAGAAGCAACAAAAAGAGATCTTCCAATAGTCCAACCTCTTCCGCCACAAGCTCCCATGAAGCTCTAGTTGGAATTATTCGAACAAGCCATCACATAAGTCCACTTCAATTAGTATTTTTGTGCACCTTCTATCGAATTTATGCTCCCAATTTTCCTCAAGTGCTACGAACTTACCGATTGCTTCCAGGATCTCCTTCTTCCAGAACATCATAGGGAGTCCAGGTAGAATAGCCCATACTTGTTGCATGTTCTGTGGTTCCCTGTTAGCTTCAAAATCTACGTTCCATTTTTTAAGAATCAATCCAGAAAATCCCCATTGCCAGAAATTATTCATTAATATTTGTCTTTCTTCCTCTGTCTTAACACGGAATAGGATCCATCCCTGGGAAAGTATGTGAAACGCTAGTAATTGTTGCAGATGAGGGCTCTAGTTATCCTCCATCCACCTTAGTAACGTAGTTTCGTCGATTGTTTTCCCATAGAACCGTCCTACTAGGGATAGCGAATGAGAATCAGGCATTTCTGTTATCATTATGTCCTTTCCCACTATTAGAGAGGCTATGTGTTTTTTTGCTTTAGCTTATGTACGCCTTATTCCTTCATGAATGCCACCTTTTTTTGTCATTAATGCGGTTTCATCCTTCTTGCTTGGAAACCCGAGCTTCGACGTTTCAAGCATGGAAGGTGACCTCACTTCCTGTTGAGAGTCTGCCACCTTTGATGAGTGCACAAATATTTGTACTCCTGGTGATGTGGAGTCATAGTCTACTTCATCAATCACCATTATGTATGGAGTATTTCATACTTTAAACTCTTAAAAAGAAAAAGAAAATAAACTATCTTTCTCTGCTCCTTTGCCTATTCGCTTTGCACCCCTTTCCATAGGGCTCCCCAATTCAAATGTTAGGAGGACATGGNATATATATATATATATATATATATATATATATATATAACATGTCATGATTCTCGGGGTTACCGTGTCCATGTCGGACACTCAAATCCCCGTGCCTTTGTGTCTTGTGTCCTCGTGTCAGGTGACTTAGTTGACAAATGACAACAAATAATTTGTTTTATAGACGAATTGTCAAGCAAGCCTTCCTCATAAAAGAAACGCCTTACTTAGTAATTATATTGTCATTTTTGAGACCATATACTTTCCATGTTTTCTTTTGAACATTTGTTCTTTATTTTAAAAAAAATGTTTCTAAGTTTTTATTATATGGTCATTTTTGAGACCTTATTCTTTCCATTTTTTCATTTGAATATTTGTTCTTTATTTTTTCAATAGGTTCCTTAGTCTTTTTTTTTAATATCAAAGAGATTTGAAAAAATAATAATTATTTTTAAATATGTTTAATTTTATTAAAAATTCAATTTTATGATACAAATTAAAAGATAGTTTAAACAAATAAAATTAAGTTATGTATGTTAAAGTATTAAAAAACAACATAGATCTATCTTAAACTCGAATTAATTAAGCACCCAGAGTGATCCAATTTACTTAGTTTTTTTTCTTAAATTTTTTACACATCAATAAAAAATTTACACCTCAAGAAATTAGATCATTCTCGGTGCTTAATAGATCCATGTTTAAGATTGATGGATGTTGGTTTTAATTTTGTTTAATTTTATTAGCCTACATGACCCTACATGGTTTTTTTTAATTACTTTTTATTTTTTGGAACGTTATGTTACATAACATGACAATTATGACAACATCTCCCCCGTAGTAAGTTGTAAGCACCTCACTACTCTCGATGCAATAATGAAATAAGTATCATTGTTATATATATAACTTTGTGAAAGAAAGTATGTTATATTACATATAAGTGCTATCCCTCAACCTAGCCTCTCAACAATGACGAGAGGTTGCCAAGGGAATCACCCCTTGACAATACAATAGGCCTTGTAAGTTGCACTCTTGAGTTGGAACTGTGAGGAGCTAAAATAAAGGAGGTTGTCACAGAAGATGAGTGCTTTCTAGCACATGCAAAGTTGTGCACTCAATAAGTGTGATAATGTACATCATTTTTGTTCTTCAAACTTTGTTGTGTTAATATGAAAAGTTGTTATGTTATAATGAAAAGTCGTTGTGTTAGTATGAAAAGTCAAAGAGTGAAATTCCTTGAAGATGAGTGCTTTACTTGTTGGTTGAATAAAAGAGAGCAATTTTGATTAGAATTTTCATCAAACACGACTTTAAAATCATCCTCATTCATAGATCACTACGAAGAGTGATGTTATACTATAATATATCATAATCATTATATTTAAACAAAGTAAATTAATTTGTGTTAAAATCATTCTCATTCATGGATCATCCATGAAGGATGATGTTATACCATAATATATCATAATCCCTAGAGTTAAACAAAAATTAATTTGTATAAACTTGTGTTAGATACTTCAATCTTTCTAATTGTAATTATTTTTCTTTATAGAATGAGGTAAAATTTCCTTATTATTATATTGTTATGTCTATAGGTGTACTTAACTCTTTTCTTTAGTGTTTTTTTAAATACCAATAAATAATATTGTTTCCCATTATTATAAACACTTTAATGGAGGGTCCATATTTAGTGATAACTATATTATAGTGCTCAAGAAATTTTGCATAAAAAATTACTTACTTATTTTTTCATTAATTTGGGAGGCATGTAGGCAAAACCACCTTGAGGTTGTTTGGGATTTGGGGTGCTAGCAAATTGGGATAGCAAACATTTTATATTCTTTTGTATTTTTGTTTGATATGTATTTATTTTCAAAATTTTGCACTTAGGGTTTTTAGTTTTCCACTTGTTACACTTTCTTTTTAAACAAATTTATTTACAAAATAAATTAATTTTGCTGGCCAACCCAAAAGGGCCTCACACCTTTCAGCTTAACACAAGCTTAACCCCAAGATGGAACTGCGACCTCATATAGAGGAGGTGCTTAAGCCACATGTGCTCGACCAATTGAGCTAACTCTTGAGGCCAGTTTTCCACTTGTTATAAATAAATTATTTACAAAATAAATTACATTTTTATTTGTCTAAAAAATATTAAACATTTAAAAATTTAGAATAGAAATTTAAAAATTAACCATAATAAAAATTTAAAACTGAATTAATTGACCATATTTATTAACAATATGCGACATTATCATCATATATTTACTGCTGAATACATGGAAAAATTAAAAAAGTTATGTTGACAAAATAGAGATGTATTTATGTTGACATTATCATATATTTACTGAAAACATGGAAAAATTAAAAAAGTATTGAATGGATTTTATTAAGAACACTTAATTTATATGAAATGGATCTTAAGAAAGCATATGTAAAAGATATACTGAGGGTAACGGAGCGAAGATCTAGCTCTCACTCTGCAACCAATCATTACTAATTGATCGTGGAAATGGGGTTTCATTGTAGCGTGTGCAAGGCTCTTTAATGTTGGATTTGGTTCCATGTTACTAATTAATCTGCTTACGCTGGAAACCAGGGAAGATTGGATAGAAAGGAAATGTAGTAATGCCTTATCAATTTGATCACTCTTAGAGTTTTGATTGGTTGGAAGCTTTCATAAGCTCTTCAGCCTAAACAGCCATGAAGGCCCTTGTGCTGTCCATGCCTTCTAACTGGTAAAATGCTGCCAAATTCGCCTTGAAGTCTTCCACAATTAATCTCGACAAGAGCTAAAATTTTACTCTCGTCTATGTCTTTTGCAGGCCTAACCATTTTTGTAGCAGCACATTGGCTGACAAAAACAACTGCAGTTTGACTCGGCAATTATTCCCCAAAGACCAGAGAGATGCCTGTTTTCGAGAATTTCAATTGCAGGCAACATGCTCAAATGAGGAATTTCTTGGCAGAATTCGACTGGGGAAAGACCGGAGGGTTAGCAGAATAGCGGTTTCGTCGGAGAGTTCCGTAGGCGGTGGGGTATCTAGGATTTCGCTGATAGGTGACAGTTTATACAAGAGGATATCCGAGATGGGAGACCCCAATCTCAGCATGTTTACAGTGCTTCAACAGTGGATTAACGAGGGCAGGGGGGCCAAGAAATCAGAATTGCAGCGTATTGTTAAGGAGCTGCGAAAGTATCGTAGATACAAGCACGCATTAGAGGTTCGTGGGTTTTAATTAGGTTTTTTATTCGTTGCGTTTGCAGCCTTAGGATTTTCAGGGCTACAAAAAGGTTTTAGAATTTTGTGGTTCTTGAGTTTTAATAAAGTTGCCTTTTTTTAATGTATGATTTATTTGGAGTTTTACAAGAGTCTGTTTAGGGTTTGGAAGTAAAATGCATCCAGCCATATTGAGGAAAATGACCTTCCTACTGAGAAACTTCTGAATAAAAAGAAAATTTCAAATTTCTGCCTGTTTATCATTTGGTGCAATCAATGCTGGGATCACTTCCTTCTTTATCGGTAAAGAAAAGCATATAGCTCCCATAACAGAGATATCGAGTACAACATTAAACTTTACATTACATACAGATTGTCCAAACAACACTTTCTAAACAAAAATGGCTTCCCACATAGCCACATACCAAAAACTGGATATGTAAATAAAACACTTGACAACATTTAAGTGACACCCCATTGGGAAATTACAGCCATACATAGAAAGCATAGTGAAACTGACACTACCTGCACAGAGATGCTGCATAAATCTAAACACCCTGAGGGTGTTTTTTCTTTATGGTGCCTGAGGGCAGCTTTTCTTCCACAAATACCAGGTCCTTGTTCTTTGCTATGAAATCCACTAGATACTCCTAGCAGTTTTGAATGCTTTGCTAGAGGGCTTCATCCTCCTGCCTGCCTTTATCCACCACTTTAAATCATGCAACCAGTTTCTTGAGCAGGAGCACAGCTTTTTGTTCAAATTTTGGTCATCTATTTGTGTTTCTTTAATCCCTGTTTTGGAGCCTCCTCCGAAATTTGCATAACACATTGTACAACACTACACCAACAATGATGTAGTGTAACGGGACCCCATGGTCACTTTCTAGTTGTTCCTGCTTTCCTTGAAGAATTTGCCCACTATTTCTCAGGCTCATTACGCTGGATTTCCGTAATGTTTTGGGGAAGTTGCTTTTATTAAAATGAGTTTGCTTAGTTAGATGCGAGAAATCAATTAGTGCACATTCTTGCTTTTGATTATCCCAAAGCTCAGGGCGAACCTGCGACGGGAAAGAGCATACACTGGGATGACAAATTGTTTATTCCAACTTGATATTGTAAAATGAAAAAAGGTAAAAATGGTGAGACTTATTACTATGGCAAGGAATATCTTTTCCCCAAATGAGCAAGCTCTTTTGGGTAATTCGGTAGATCAATGTCGGGTTAGTATTACTTTCCAAAACCAAATAGAATAATGATGCCTCAAAGAAAAAGGATCAAAAACCCTTTGGTCATGTTCCCCATGGGGTGGTGATAAACCCTTTGGTGCCTCCAAAACTTATTCATATTGGGAGAGAACTTGTTGCAAGTCAAGGTAAATTTCTAGTGTGGGTGATTCCATGACTTAGATGGCATTCAACTGAGCAATGAAATTGTAGTGCCCTTTATTCAATAATTTCTCTGCCCTTTATTCAATAATTTCTCCATACGGGTGGAGGAGATAATTTCAGGAGGACTTGAAGTAAGCCCTTTGAGATGATGTATGTGCACATCTTGAGCAAAGTTGAGAGAGAGTGCCTTGTAATACTTGGTGACTGGGCCCAAAATCTCGAGCCATTCTACCCCCAGAACTATATCATAACCACCCCTGTTAATAGAAAACATGCGTGGTTTGAGATGGTAATCACCGATTTGGAGTTTCATATTTTCACAACCACCACATTTCATCATACCCCCATTTGCTATAATTTGGAAATTGGATATAGGGTGGATATAGCAACGTGTTTTGTCAGCCACTTGTTGGTGAATGAAACTGATGTAGCTAATCAACGTCAATGTCTGAGGTGTGGAAAAACTTGATAAAGCATGGAGTGACATTTGGGGTTGCTCCTCAGGAACTGGCATGTTGGACGCATCTGCTAGGGGTGGCATAGTATCGTCCACATCTAGTTTTGGCGGAGCCTCCATGGTGTTGTCCTTGAGGGGATCATGTGAGGATGCCTCTATTTGGAATAATTTATGTTCTTTGCATTTATGCCCTCGGAAATATTTTTCATCACAGTTATAGCAAAGTCCAAGGCGCTAACATTTGACCATGGCATCTAGGGTGAATTTTTGGAATTCGTAAGGGCAGTGTGGTGGAATTACTAGAAGTAGTAGCCAGGGAAGACACTATGAGGGTGGGAAAGGAAAGGTGTTGGGTTGGGCGTTGATCACCATTTCGGCATCTCAATCTCTATCACAAGCTTCCAACCAAGTGGAGGGTTGTTGCATACTGACACAGGTGCAATTTGCCTCCTTTAGGCCACTCATGAAGCATTCCCAAAAAAAGAATCAAAGAGGCACTCTGTGCGGATTGCCAATTGCTCAAAGGTTGTAATATAGTGCATAATTGTGCCACTATGGGGTCATTTAATGTCACGGTCAAAGTGGTCATGAACGATCTTCACAAATTGGCTTGAAGGGACATAATGACGATAATATTTCTGGTAACATTGCCAACATTCTGAGTCTAAATATAAAACCCTAATTTTTGAATTTTGAAGATCATTCTTAATGCCATGGAGAACAAAATAGTGTTCTATTGGGTAACCCAAAATGAGGGGTCAGAGCCATTGAATTTGCACATGATTATCTTTGAGAAGCAGTGCCATGACTTTTTATCCACAAAGGAAAGAGATTGGGTTTTTGGGAAGAGAGTTTGAGAACCCTGTTCTTCAGTGATAACTGCTTCTTTGGTTGGTTCATTGAATATCGGAGCGAATCCCACATGTTGAGCAATTGCATTCATCGTATGTTGATGGTTAGTCAGAGTGTTGCTAATCTCAACCACATCAGGTTTGAGCTAGCCAATTGAGTGTCTCAAGGGGGGATGAGATGTTGATCAAATGATTGCATCAAGGACACGATTACTGGTGTTAGTTCTTTAATGGCTTGGGGCTTGTTGCCAACTATGTTACACTTATTTGGATTTGAACAGTTGAAGTGTTCATCACCATAATTCAAAAGTCCATCAGGCCTTTAGTGGCCCTTCCTTTTTTCTTTTCACATGTTCATACTCTTCGGGCTCTTTGTAATAAAATGTACTAGCATGATGAGTTTTTGTAAAGAGGTTGGCCTTCCTAGGACTTAAATATTAATCCAGGTATTCCAAGGTGTTTTTTTCCTTGTTAATTATATGTTGTTGAACAAACGACTTATAATTTTTGAGTTTTTCACCTGCTCCTCCAAAGCTGGAATACTCGGCTTGGTGGTTAGGCTTTAGGAGGTTATTAAAGTTCATGTGTCAATGTATACCATGCTAGGCATTGTTTTGAGTCATATGAACATGTGCAAGGTCCCCCTAGGTTTATTTTTATTTTTTGCAAATAAAAAATTTTCCCCTAAAATGGACAAATTTTTAATGTTTTTAATGTAAAAGTAAAAAAAGTCACAAAAGTGGTATTAGGAAAGGGATTTTGGTTCTCGTTTTCAAACTTAGAGCACCCACTTTACCCCTAGACCTACTTTGAGGAAAAAAATCATGAGTATTTATAGCCTTAAGTGACTTTTTCTCAAAAAAGCCAAAAAAGACATAAAAAGTTAAAAAAAATCAAACCTCCCTTGATTTATGCAAAGTTGTCTAAATCATATCCAAAACATAAGGAGGTGGTGGTACTTTTTTAGCTAATGGTTGGCAAGACAAAAGGGAGTCAAATCCCACCTTTTAAGGAGAGATTTTTGGTTATGACAAATTCCCATGAAAGGGGGGCACATTCTCCATAAAGGGGGGCGCATTCCTCTTTTGGTGTTGTCTGATTTTAGGAAGATGGCAGCTCTCCTATGTTAGTGGGGGTGCCCTCATTTCCTTTTCCATTCCCCCTCTTCATGCCTCTCATCACTCCCTAACTCTCTCACCTTCCCCCATGAGGCATAGCGCCCCCTCTTGCTATAAAGCTTTGCACTCACTCTCATTTTTGTTGGTTGGAGTTTGGGAGTTGAGGCTTGCTCTTGTAATGCTCATGTAATTTTTGTTTTTGGGAATAAAAGACTTTGGAGGACATGCTTGTGTAATGCTGTCAATGTGTGGATGCTTATTATCTTGGTGCTTGAGGTAACCTGTATTTAGCTACTTGTTCACTTGTTATGAAAATCTGGCCTATGGTAAAGATTGTTAGCAATTTATAGGGAAGATTAATAAGTTTGTTTACTTATTCAAACTTTTATTTTACATATGCTTAGAGATCTAAGATAAATATGTTTCATTAGTTTATGTGTATGTTCTCTTGATTCCTTGCTTATGTATTTCCAGATTTAATGGTTTGTGTGCAAGTTGATGTTAGCTACAGGTTCATTGGTTTGGAAAGGTGAAAAGCTTGCTTGCTTTCTTCCTTTCTAAGAATCATTCGGAAGATATAGTCCCTTGGTGTTCCACAAGCAGACTTTGGAGTCTAACAATCCCATCGTGCTTCTTCTCTTCACCCTCTCTCTTTCTACATTATTTTCACCTTTTTTGAGTTACTTTCAAGTGCATTGCTAGATCTATACTTTTATTTTTTTTAAATCACAATTAGATTTGATATGCATTTTTTCAAACTAGATCACAATTGATTTTATAGAGATCTTAACAATAGAAGCTAGATCTAGTATATAGTAGCTTTCTTTGCTAGTCATTTGATAAGTAGATTTTAAGGCTTGAATGAGAGTTGTTGGTTTGTCTCTAAAGTTTCGATTTGGCAGTCTTAGTGCCTTTCATTTGCTGCCCCAAAAGGGCAAGCAAAGACCTTAAGAAGGAAAACTTTATAGCTTGTCTTGCTTAGTTAAACTTGTGCAAGTTTTAACTTAGATTTTTCAGACTTTTTGGGTGTGGTCCAAAGATACTTCCAAAGTGTTTTTGCGCATCTTTTGAATAGGTTTGCTTGCTGATTTTTACATTTTTGTGACAGGTAAGCGGAAGTGTTGGCAAAATTCGGTGGATTTGGGCAATCCAGAACCTCAAGATCACTCACTTTCCTTCTCACCGAAAACACAAAAAAGGTCCAAAAAACTTGTAAGCCTTTTGGATCCTCTTTGTAAAGGACCAAAGGCATTTCCCAAAAACGACAAAGGATTGTAATAAACTCATAATAAAAAGAGCAAGTGGGCTACCCAACACCCACACCCCATCTCCCTTGGGGGATCCGTTTCATCTCTTGTGTGGTGTGCACTATAAAGTGTTGGATAAATTCGTCTTCCTCTTGGGTGGCGTGGATGGTCAAATAATCAACATGCTAGTCAAGTGAATTGTTGATCAATGGAAGACTGTAGTTACACTTGGAAAAGAAGGGGTATCAGGGACCTTTGTGACTTTTGCTAGTTTGACAAACATTAGGGAGTAGGGTGTCTCACATATGGATAATGTGCTAGAAGGTACCCCTATGGCTTTAGCAAGATTCACTTCATCATGGATAATGTGAAGGTACCCCTCTAGATAATGTGCTAGAAGGTATTTCATTCAATATACTTTTGCACTTTCACTTTCATTTTTCACATCTAATACTTTCTCATTTGAAGCGTTTTCTTTCTTCTTTGGATATCTCATTGAAGCACTTTATTCATTTGCATTCCTTTAGTTGACTGATGACTAAAAGGTATTAGATCTAGATTGCCTGCGAGGCACCAATTATGACATGGCCTTAGCTTTGCTGCCAGCCATCGTCTATAGGTGCAACGAAGTTGCGATAGTAATGTTTTTTAGAGCTAGTAGGCTTAACCTCTTAATTCAAGGAGTATCTACCCTTCCAGCCACCAACCAATTTCAAGAATGGGGGTAACTTGTTTCAAGCCTTGGGGGTACACTTCTAGTGATTAGGACAACCTTAGCTTGCACTCAATCCACAGGGGTACAAGCAGAAAAAGATCAACGGTGTCATAAAACTTGTCACACACATCAAAGCCGAGACAAAGAGGAAAACATGGAGGCCATCCTAACAAAGAGGTCACAAAGGGGAAGGTCCTTGAGTTAGTTTGAAGAAAAATGGCATAAGCATAAAACATGCATTATGTCAAACACTTTGAATATATAGGGATTTAATTAAAATTTGCTCATAAACTTTGAAACTAAAAACACCAATTCAAAAGTGCTTCAAAATATTGAAATTTAACCAAGCACATCAAACATAGGTAATTTTTGGTAAAAAAAGACCGGGCAAAACCCCATCCTAGGGAAAACCTCGAAGAAGAAAATTTTCATAAAGAAGAGTACTTAGAAATTTTCAATACAATGAATCATTTCCTCAACCCTCATTGCCAAAGTTTTCACACATTAATGACAGGAGTACACTACCTCGAAATTCATGCCAATGGATGATTGTAAAAATTGTTGTGCGGCTGCCCACACGTCCCTGTACGGGATGCACAGTCAGCACACTTTATTGCCTCAAAAAAAGTGCCCAAAAATGTTCGAAACTTTTGTTGTACGGTTTGTATACTTGTAATTAATGCACAACCAACAATCTCGAAATTTGAGCCCACACATGTGGTTGTATTATATTGTCAAACTTCTGTATGATATTGTTCAGACGCATTGGGAATCATGTTGCCGTCTTTCTCTTGGGAATGGTGCCACTTTTGCTAGGGTATTTCTCCTTTCTTTTTCACTTTCTTCTTCTTCCTCTTTGACAATGAGTGTGTTCATTTATCCCTTTCTCTTTGTCTTATACTTCAAATTTGTAACTACTTTTACATAACTACCCAATCTACGGTTAAGATCAAGTTACAAAATCAAGGGTCATTATTAAATTCACTTTTAATAATTAAATTTATTAATTACTAAATACAACACTTTAAATATGACCCACTTTATAAAGTACAAGACATTAACACTTTATTTATATAAAAAGTCACTTTTTTTACATAAATATACGAAGGACAAAGCCTTTAAAAAGGTCCCCCTCATCACACTCACACCAAAAATATGAGTGAGGACCTTCAGAGTTGTCATTTTCCAAGACTCCCTTCTAACGAGGAAGGTTCAAAGCACCATCTGAATCTCCATCTATGACTCTTGATGCAGCTCCCTCTTGCTCTAAAATCCTTCTTGGAGACATGTGCTCAACTCTAAACTGAAACTCTGACTCTGGAGACTCTATCCGAGCCTCATCATCCTGTTCATCACCACTGGATTGGATGATTCTTTTGCCATTGCTACGGAGAGAATCACACTCCTCATTAGAAGAAATGTAAATCACATGCTGATCAGGTGCATACCCTGCCCCATCCTTTGACTCTAACAACCATCCACCTATGCCTAGATGTACAACATGTCCTCTTAAAACATATAATCTTTCCCTGCTATCTCCAAGTAGAATGGTAGTACCAACTGGTTGATCTCTCCAATATAGGAAAACATGACCAGATCTCACCATCATCCCATAACCCTCATCCTCAAAGGATGACACCGAGAGTTTACCGATTCTCATCTCAGGAACAAAGAGAACTCCATGTATCTCCAGGACCTCACTAAGGTCTAGTTGGAACCTTATTGTCCCAACTCCTCGTATAGCCACTTGTGGACTGTCAATATTCGTTTGAACATAATGTCCTGGTCCTAACTCTGTGATAATTTGAAAGGCATCATAGACTCCAGTCATGTGTATAGTTGACCCACTGTCAACAATCCAGACATGCTCAAAAGTAGAGCTCCCTATACGAGAGTCAATAGAGACCAGAGAAAATTCTTGTTCAAACATGGCTGCAAAGTCTTCTATTACTGTAGTCGCTGTTGAATCTTTCTATGTCTTCCATTTCTTCTTTTCAAGACATTTAGAGGCATAATGTCCCATCTGACCGCACTGAAAACACTTGACCTTGTTGAATTTTACAGGTTAGATGAGTGTCAATACAAGTACTAAACTTCAACACATGAACATATAAAAACTTCGGTAAAATTTAAATTGTAATAAAACATAACTTTCATTTCTTTCAACTTAACGCTCTGCTGGTCACTGCGTTAAAGTTGATCATTGAAATGTTTCACCAAATGTCATGTACAGAAAAATAATAAATAACATGTGCAATAAACTAAATCTCAAATAAACTACAGAAGATAAAGAATCATAACCATTCGTTGGATCCGCCTTACACTTACTTAGTTCTGAGTTTGATCTTGTCATTGAAAGGACAAGTCAAATTGGTTAAACCATATACGTACCTTGAGAGAGAGAGGGTTCAGGTAGGAGTAAACAGACCTTAGGTGCTTCAATAAAAAATCATGCAAATGACCATGGGTAAGGAAAGACACATAAGTGTTGCAAAATTTGTAAGAAAGTACTCACCTGTAAGAACTGACACATAGTTCAATCACAGAGAGATGTCTAGAGATAAGACTGTAAGCAATCACCTACAGAACTCACACAGAGATCAAATGCAGTAGAAGGATATCGAGCCCGTAAACAAACATGCCGAGGAAGAATCGCAGTAGAGGGAGATCACAAACACTTTGAGGTAAGACTCAGTTCGGCAAATCGCAAAGATCGTGAATACATAAATTGCAGAGAGAGATCAAACAGATCCCGTGAGAAATCTCGGTGAGGAGTCATGATAAAAAATAGCAGAATAAACAAATCGCAGAGACTCACACTCAGATAAATCACAAAAGCTAATGCTAACGGAAATCATAGAGGCTCACATTAAGAGAAATCGCAGAAGCTCATGTGAGGAGAAGATCGTAGACAGCTGTGAGGGAAAATCAATCAACCCGTAGACAGAGTGCAGACAGTCTGTAGGTAAATCGCAGAGGTAAAACATGCATATCCCATGAAGGATAATTGCGAAGGTCACCATAGAAAATAACACTTAAATTGCAAAAGTCACCGTAGAAAAACACGTGAAAAAAAATCACGAAGGATTGATGGATAATAAAAAGTAAGTTCTTTGGTTTATATATAGGTTAGCGTAGGTGACTCAAAAAAATACTTAAGAACATGCTAAAATAAAAAACAAAAAATAAGTGGATCAAAAGTAAATCGTCATGAAAATGAAATAACAAAAGTCCAAAGGTTTTATTACAATAAAACCATAAAGTAAGTAATTGGTCCAAAAGTAATATAAACATACTTTAAGTAATCATAAAGTAATAAAGTAAAAGGACTTAAACATACTTTATGTAATCATAAAGTAAAAGGACTTAAACATAAGATTAAATGGTCCAAAAGTCTATTAATAAAATCATAAGACAAATAATTATTTAATGAAATTATAATAAAGTGAAAGTCCAAAGGTCCAACATAAGGTAAATAGTCCAAAACTATAAGTGGGTCAAGGGTTCTTTAACAAAACATAAGGTAACCATAACAATACATGGTCCAATGGTCTTTAATAAACCATTAAGTAGATACACTCTATAAAGTAGGAGTCATCATAGTCAAAGGTGCACACAATTCCATAAAGTAGGAGTCATCATAGTCAAAGGTGCATATAAGTGAGAGTGCTAGGACCAAGCAAGAATAGGACCAAGATTCAACAACCACAAGATCAAGGTGAACCGTAAAGATGGACAATCATTCAATTAGGACCAACAAGACCAAAGACTTTTCTCTCTCTCAAGATACATAGTTTTTATATATTTTGTCATCACTGTATAAGGGGGAAGATCCAAACGGATGGTACAATCCTTCTGTCCTTAACACTGCTCTTAAGGGTTAGGTGCTAGGGACATCGTCAAGGGGTGGCCAGTCCCTTGAGAAGCAATCTAGCAATAACCAATTAGGAGAGGGTACATCATTATCTTCCATTCTTAATGAATGGCTTTCAGCCTTAGGATGAGTTTCAGTCTCACATTGAATCATGTTGATCAATCCCTAGACCCTAACCGGGTCCTCCATTCTCTCGCAGAATGGTTCTCAGTACTAAGCCGAGTTTCAGTCTCACACCGAAAGTTGATCAACTACCTGTAGGACTTGCTTGGACATCGTGTCCCTGGTCCCATACCAGAAAATATCTCTGCCTCTACCTGCAGGTTCTACTTGGACATCACATCTTTGTGTTGAATTTTTATATGCTTAGCTAAAACATCAGTATTTCATTTCATTTCCATAACAAAAGCATATAAACAGGATCACTGAAAGAAACTGTATCACAAGAACAACACAGATTTATCCTGGGAAAACCCTAAAGGGAAAAACCCAGCAAAAGCTTCCTCAACATAGATGCCCCAAAAAGGTAAAAAGGTAAAACCAACAAGGAGATCAAAAACTTGATCCTCCTCCTTCTCTAGCTACTTCTCTCCTCCACAAGTGCTCTACTCAAGTGAGTGTGTGTGTGTCAAATGAGGAGCACCACACCTCTATTTATATTCATCCGTTCACTTGAATTAACTCATTCGACATGTAGGCTCGAGTTACACATGTAGGCTCAAGTAACCACACTGGGGTGCTAATGACCCACCTTTACAATTAGAGGGGACTACCTCATGACTCTTATTAGTTCTTCCAATTAGAAGCATCGGGATACAAAGTAATGCAAGTGGTTCTCCTGGTAGGACCATCGGGGACCACAAAAAGATACATATAGAGTATTTTTCGAAGTTACAATATTTCAACACTCCCCCTTAACGAGAAGGGTATTCTACAACAACACCAACAACAACAATAACAGGAGAGAGAGAGAGAGCATCATCAGCATCATTAGGGTAACACATCTATAAATCATTAGAAGCTTTTCAACATCATGTAGTCTTCATCTTCAATCTTTAGTCTTTAGCAACATCAACACTTTGATCGCTTCGATCAGCAACAATCTTTGACTGCTTCGATCAGCAACAATCTTCAGCACTTTGACCTTTCGATCAGCAACATCATCTTCAGCACTTTGATCTTTCGATCAGCAACATCATCATCAGCGCTTTGACCTTTCGATCAGCAACATCATCTTCAGCATTTTGACCTTTCGATCAACAACATCATCTTCGGCGCTTTGACCTTTCGATCAGCAACATCATCTTCAGCACTTTGATCTTTCGATCAGCAACATCATCTTCAGCACTTTGACCTTTCGATCAGCAACATCATCTTCAGCACTTTCGATCAGCAACAACATCATCATCATACTCTGATCTTTTGATCAGAAACATCATCATGAAAATATCATCATCACCAAAACATCATTATCATCAAAACATCAACATCATCAAAACATCAACATCATCAGCATCAAAACATCAACATGATCCTTCCTTTTGGAATTACGGGATCGACATGTCTGTGGTACTCAGACGATCCTTCCTATTGGAATTACGGGATTTAGGTCTTTACGGAGTTACTAATGATCCTTCCTTTCGGAATTACGGGATCAACACATCTGTGGAGCTCAGACGATCCTTCCTTTCGGAATTACGGGATCAAGTCTTTACGGAGCTACTAACAATCCTTCCTTTCGGAATTATGGGATTTAGGTCTTTACGGAGTTACTAATGATCCTTCCTTTCGGAATTACGGGATCAACACATCTGTGGAACTCAGACAATCCTTCCTATTGGAATTACAGGATCAAGTCAATGATCCTTCCTTTCGGAATTACGGGATTTAGGTTTTTACGGAGTTACTAATGATCCTTCCTTTCGGAATTACAGGATCAACATAGTTGTGGAACTCAGACAATCCTTCCTCTAGGAATTACAGGATCAACACATCTGTGGAACTCAGACAATCCTTCCTGTTGGAATTACATGATCAACACATCTGTGGAACTCAGACAATCCTTCCTGTTGGAATTACGGGATCAAGTCTTTACGGAGCTACCAACGATCCTTCCTTTCGGAATTACGGGATTTAGGTCTTTACGGAGTTACTAACGATCCTTCCTTTCGGAATTACGGGATCAACACATCTGTGGAACTTAGACAATCCTTCCTATTGGAATTATGGGATCAAGTCAGTGATCCTTCCTTTCGGAATTACGGGATTTAGGTCTTTACGGAGTTACTAATGATCCTTCCTTTCGGAATTACGGGATCAACACAGTTGTGGAAGTCAGACAATCCTTCCTCTAGGAATTACGGGATCAACACACGTTCTCGAGTACCGAAGTCACCGGATCCGTTCTGAACCGAAGTTCAAGGATGATACAATCCTGCCACCTTCTCGATGACCGAAGTTCACCGGATCCGTTTTGAACCGAAGTCCAAGGATGATACAATCCTACCACCTTCTCGATGACCGAAGTTCACCAGATCCGTTCTGAACCGAAGTCCAAGGATGATACAATCCTACCACATTCCCGGTGACCGAAGTCACCGGATCACTTCTGGACATATGTCCCGGGATGATACAATCCCTTTTCATTCTCGATGACCGAGGTCACCGGATCACTTTAGGGCAGGAGCCCAGGGATGATACAATCCCACTGCAACATCACTACTCCCCCTTTCGAGGAAGGTCTTTCCGAACAACACCAAGCTTGTCTCGAAAGTGTTCGAACTTTACTTGAGACAGAGGCTTCGTCAGCACATCATCATCTACATCTTCAGTATGTGAACACTGAACTATCTCCATCTGTATCTCTAGTATGTGAACACTGAAAGCATCATCATCTATATCTTTAGTATAGAAATACTGAAAGCATCATCATTTCTATATTCAGTATAGAAATACGGAATCACCATCATCTGCATCTACAGTATGTAAATATTGAAACATCATCTATATCTTTAGTATGGGAATACTGAAACATCATCATCTGCATCTTATCCCGTACGTAGAAATACTGGATTTCTATGTGTTACGACGGAACACAGGGTTCTCTGTCATCACAACTCTGGTTATCACATAGAATCACGGTAGTGTCCAACTCTAGGTTGAATAATCCTGACATTAGCTTCTAAAGCCATATGGCTTCACAACTAGCAGAGTAAGCTACTATGTATTCTACTTCGGCTGTGCTTAGAGCAACACTAAACTGCTTTCTGCTAAACCATGAAATCATAGTAGATCCCAGACTATAACATCCACTTGTTGTACTGCTTTTTCTATCTGAGATACTTCCAGCCCAATCTGCATCCGTATAGCCATACAATCTATACTTATGGCTACTATCATAGTATAGACCAAAATCTATAGTCCTCATCACATGTTTTGCAGCTACCAAGTGAAGCCATCTAGGTTGAACTAGGTATTGACTTAAGGCGTTCACAACAAAACAAATGTTTGGTCTAGTATTTGTTAAGTACATCAATGACCCAATGATCTGTCTGTAATGAGTCACATCCACTAACTCTGATGAGTCATCGGCTAATAGCTTCAGGTTGGAATCCATGGCTTTGCATTCCAACATATTGAATCTTTTCAATATCTCTACTGCATACTTTCCCTGATTGAGAAAGATTCCTTCATACTTCCAGACCTAGGAAATAAAGTATTAGACCAAGGTCTAAATTCTTCAGCGGGGTTCTTCTTGCATTCTACAATCTGTTTCTCATTCCCTGTCAGAAATAGATCATCCTCATATAGTGATAGTATGATAAGTTCATCTTCTACAACCTTGTAGTAAAGGTTAGGATCGACTTTACTCTTGGCAAAGCCCATTCTTGTTAGCAAACTATCTATTCTTCCATACCAAGCTCTGGGAGCTTGCTTCAGGCCATAGAGGGCCTTCTTCATCTTGCATATGTGAGTCCATCTATCTTCAACTTCAAATCCTTGTAACTATTCGATGTAAAACTCTTCCCCAATCATACCATTAAGGAAGGCTTGTCTTTACTTCATCATGGAAGCAACTACCATCATAGTTCTGAAGGAAGTGTACCTTGCTTCCTGGAGTAAGTGTCTCTTCAGAATTAATTCCCTCTTTCTTATAGAAACCTCTAGCCACAAGTCTTTCCTTACTTCTATCAGCAACATATTTTATCTTGCAAATCCATTTGTAAGATACCACATTCTTGCTTTCTAGTTTGAGTACTATATCCCAAACATCATTCTAGTATTCTTTCATCATAACATCTTCCATGAGTTGATCTTGTCAGGTAATCAACATATCCTAGTCTTCTGCATTCAACCTTGAAGGTTGGAACCCACTTTACTCTTAGTAAAGTCTCGATCCATCACGAAGCTATCCATCATGTCGTACCATGTCGAACTCAGATATCTTCTGTAGTCACTCCCCCTGAAGTGGAGTATCATCTTCCTTCTTCATTATGTACAAGTGGTTCTATGTTTGATATATACTTCTAGTAGGTCTGGTCAATAGAGTATGTCATGTCATAGTCTATTCTTTCGGAGGCAAATCACGAACCTTGCTTTGTACACTTGTTCTTATGTCTCAGAATCATATCGTATACATCATTCCCCATGATCAACTGTTATTCTTTGATCATATCTTTTTTCAAAGCATTCTTTTCTTCATCTTGAGTTATCTCTCGTACTCACGGTGGTATTCATCCTTCGAGGTGGATCTACCGCTTTTTGAAGCTCTTTCTTCCGTCATGGTGTCTCTGACCCTGGGAGCTTCAGATTCATGTTTATTGGAGTGAATCTTGAATTGTCATCACTTGTTCTTCGGAACAAGTCTCATCCTTCTTTTCTTGTAGGAGGTTGTACAGGACCTTTCCTACAATTCAAATGCACCAGTTGCATGGTTAGAACTATTTCATAAAACATATGCATAACGACAAATTCTTATGCATCATGCAACTATTTAGCCAATACAACATTCATCCATATCTCATGGAAACTTTCTAGATGCCTTCCATCTCTATCAGGACAACATTGAGATTGTGCATTAATCCAATATGTCAGCAAAGAGGTTTCATTCTAGATAAGTAGCAATGGAGAGTTGTATAGCACCATGAGCTACTTACCCATTACATGCATATTAGTAGTATACAGTCATTAATGCAAACAATCTATCATGCATAACACATCAACTGAATATAATCAAATGTAAAACAATATCATGAAATGACAATTGAATACTTATCTGTTATTTGTTTTGTGGGTAGACTCCTTCTTGATCATTTTGCTTCATCACCTACTTCATTCATGAAATCATCATTTCTTATCCAAATGATAAGATGAATAAGAGGTTCTTCAAGAATTGAGTTCTTCATATTCCTCATCGCTTGAGGGATCTTCTTTGAATGGTGAGAGCTTGATCTTCAATTGCTCCCGTCTTTCTTCTTCTCTTCTTATGAGTCGATCTTCTTCTTCTTCCCAAAGTCAACTGAAAGTAATCACTTCCTTCTGGCACACATTCCTCACATGAATGAATTCCATGATCCTGGGAGGCCATTCAAGGTGGCTATCACCACTTCTGCATTCTCTGCTTCTTCTTCTACCGCTTCAAGATGTTCTCCATTCTGGATCTTCACATTCTTCAACTGTTTTTCTCAAAGCCATCTTTTGATTTATGTTCTTATCTTCAAATAGCTTGATCAAGGAATCAAACATCTTCGGTGTCTTTAGGGAAGACACTTGTGGTACAATTTGATCTGTGATTGAATCAACAATGATCTTCTTGGCCTTGATCAAGTTCTTCTTGTGTAAGGCTTTGAGCTTTATTTCCTTCTGGAACTAGAACCTCTCTACTCATGAAGGTGTCCAATTCATTTTCTTCAGAGAGATCAAATACTTCTATGCTTGGAAGTTTTCAACTTCACCAAGCTTATCATCAAGCTGGTGTGATAGATCACTTTGAAATGAGAACTTCAAATGCAAATAGCAAAAGATTAGATCTTACTGATTTGAGGTGTCCGTCCTGCTTTCGGAGCTGGCTGATCTAGGGTTTGTCAGAGAAACCCTAATTTTCAAAACTTGAAATCTTTCAGATCTGATTGGATAGAAGGATATATCTCTTCAAATGGAGTTATCCAATGTACTCCTTTTCTGAAAACAGTAGAGGGAAGCTCCCGGAACAGGAAGCCCTAGTTTTCCAATTTCTTCTACAGAAATGTCTGTCACTGTTTCTGTGATATATCCGAAATTACTGCCCCTCTGTATCTGAAAGTTCGCATTGAGGTAACCTCGCATGTCCCTGATCCAACACCTCAGGTTTCATCAGAATTGGTTTCACCAATTGGGATTTATGATCCTTTTCCCAAGGTGACCTGTTACAGGACTGTTAAGAACAATGAAGTTGTACGGCCTGCCACATGTCACTGTTTCATCTTCTGGTTCTGAAATTCGGACCACAAAAATTACAGTCTGTGCTCTTTCTGGAACATCTCCAGGAATTTCATTTGGACCTCTGTAGCCCAAGCTATAGCAATTCTCCCTAGGTGTCCTGTTTAGGGATGAATTCTGGAAGAGGCTGGAACCCTAACTTGGAGGGATCATATCTCCCAGAATATAGTGAATCTGAGGCTGAATTTTGGACACAGTGTATATCAGGATTTTATCTTCGGCCTCTGCAATTTTTAGCTCCTGAACCTTCGTCAATCGCGGGATATAGCGAATGTACCAAAACTTAGCAGTTTTAGTATTTAGGGTTTTTTCTGGCTCGGGGTCAAACTAGGGTTTGACTTTCCCAGAGTTTCACCCAACCAAAAATCTTGATCCAGGTCTCTAAACTTCGATTTTGATGAGGAGAGAAATCCTATGCTAGGTTCACTCAAAAATTCTTCTTCTGCAAGAAGCCCTAATTTCTTCCGGGAAGAGAGAGAGAGGGTTATTTTTCCTTGTGAAGGTTGTCCTATTCAGGGTGGCTCTGATACCATGTTGAATTTCTATATGCTTAGCTAAAACATTAGTATTTCATTTCATTTCCATAACAAAAGCATATAAACAGGATCACTGAAAGAAACAGTATCACAAGAACAACACAGATTTATCCTGGGAAAATCCTAAAGGGAAAACCCCAGCAAAAGCTTCCTCAATATAGATGCCCCAAAAAGGTAAAAAGGTAAAACCAACAAGGAGATCAAAAACCTTATCCTCCTCCTTCTCTAGCTACTTCTCTCCTCCACAAGTGCTCTACTCAAGTGAGTGTGTGTGTGTCAAATGAGGAGCACCACACCTCTATTTATATTCATCCGTTCACTTGAATTAACTCATTCGACATGTAGGCTCGAGTTAAATCATGTAGGCTCGAGTTACACATGTAGGCTCAAGTAACCACACTGGGGTGCTAATGACGCACCTTTACAATTAGAGGGGACTACCTCATGACTCTTATTAGTTCTTCCAATTAGAAGCATTGGGATACAAAGTAATACAAGTGGTTCTCCCGGTAGGACCATCGAGGACCACAAAAAGATACATATAGAATATTCTTCGAAGTTACAATATTTCAACACTTTGGTCCCAGACCAGAATTCCCTAGAGGCATATAGGGGCCCTAGCCACATGCTAGGGGCTTTTCCATGGCATCAACCTGCTTGGTCCTAGAGCAAGAACCCCAGGAGACTAATGGGGGCCCTAGGGTACCTTCTAGGGTCTTACTCTATTCTAGTCAACTGACTAGGAAACCATTCTCTGAGAATGGGTCTTGCAGTTGCACTAACTTTAACACTCCCTCTCAGCATGTCGATAACATATGGTACCCTTACATTGTGATAACTCATCTCGATGTCTTTCAGCCTGTCATCTAATACAAGGTTTCTTGAGAACTTCAAACAACTCTCCATCTTAGCATGAAGCATGATCTCATAGATCTTCTTGGAAGTTATAGTTGACTTCCCTTGATGGTTGAGAATTACTTTCCACAAATCAATTTTCCAAATCTGTTGTTGGACTGACTCCTCATAATAGGAGTAAACTAAATCAGTGACATGACTCTCATGGGAGCAACCTTGAAGCTTTTTAATAGGCTTCTTAATGATATCAGATGTAGGTTTCTTGCCCTTCTCCTTGTTACCACCTAAGTTGTATTTAGTGGTTTTTTATCAAGTGAGCCTGGTGAACCGGACAAAGATGATTTGTTCAGACTTCAGAAGACCTTCGGAAGTGCTTCTGGGAAGTGCTTGTTGTACTATATCACATGTTCATACCCCATAGGGGAGTTGTAATAAAATGTTCTAGCATGATAGTGTCTATAAAAGACTCGGTCTCTTAGACTTTATTTGTCAATCCGATCAGCCCAAGGTGTTTTTTCCCTTGGTTATTATTGGTTGTTGAATAAACGACTGATAATTTCTGAGTTTTTCACTCAATACCTCCAAAGTTGGGGTGGTTGGCTTGGCATTTAGGCCTATTGAGGTTATTAGAGTCTATGTGTCAATGTATAAACATGCTAGGCATCATGGTCGAGTCATATGAACACGTCTAAGTCCCCCTAAGTTTTAATTTTTTAAGTTTTTTTTTAATTTTAATTTTTCCACAAAACTTAGGCTATTTTTTAATAGTCTAATTGGAAAAATTGGTTTTGTAATAAAAGTGGGCTCGAAAATCAGTTTCAGTCATGGGGGTGCTCATTTTCAAGCTAAGAGTACCATGTAAACCCATAAACCCACTTTTTCTAAGTTTTGAGTGATTTGTCCATCACTCAGGTAAAAAATCCCTAAAAATCAAATATTGATTATTTTAATTGATAAATTAATTAAATAATGGAGAAAACCCCAAATCCTAAATCATTGGGATTTGCTCTGATTTGACTGAAATCAGTCTCATCGGCTTGGGATTGACTAGATCTGACTATCCCTTGACAGAAGGAGGTGATCTGGGCTGAACAGAGAGTACATTTATGCATGCAATCTTGGGAATTGCGCCCTCCCTCTCTCCTCTGCACGTGTGGGCTCATCTGGATGAGTTTTGGTGGATGCTTCAGTCAGCAGGTTGAGGTGTCAGTCAGATCAGCTCTCCGATTGACAGTTGCACTCAGTGAGACTCAGATCAGACTCAGATAGACTCAGATTAGGCTCAGATTCACTCCACATGTAGCTGTAGTCTCTCTCTCCTTGGGATTTGTGCCCCCCCGGGCTAGATCTCCTGTTTTTGCTATAAATAAAGCACAGATTACCTCTTCCAAGCTAGTTAGAACTGGGATTGAGGTGTTGTTTCTATTGTACTGTTGTTATTGTTCATTTGAAATAAAGAGAAGCTTTGGAGGCAAGACGGTGTCATGTTATTGTATGTGTGGATGAGCATTGCCATGTTTTACTGAGGTAACCTATATCTATGTTCATAATTTGCTGATTGTTTGTAAATCCATTGCTAAAGATTGATAATAAGTTTATTATGATCTTGATAGGAAAGGAGTTTGTTAATAAGTTTATTGGCCATCTCTTTCCTTTTTATGCATGTTTAGAGATCTAGATTCAACATGTTTTATAAGTTTATATGCATGCTATTCTGAAATCTCTGTATATGTATTAACTGGATCTCACAAGCATTTTGCCAAGTCTTTGGATCAATTTGCAGGTTCCTAGCTTGGAGAGGGTGCTGATCTAGTTTGCTTCCTCACTTTCTCCAAAACTTTATCAAAGGCATAGTCCCTCGACATTCCACCGGAAAGCTCCATAGTTGATCTTCAAGGCTTCCAGCACTCTTTCTCTCTCTTCCTCTTCCAAAAAACAAATTTTACCTGGTTACTTTGTTTACAAGATTTGTCATTATTCAGATCTATCATTTCAAAGTAAAACTTACATAGATTTGTTATTTCAAGGCTCATAATCTAGATCTCATTCCTAAAGGGTTTCATAAAGCATTCTAGATCTAGTTTAGGGAAATCGTCCATTTTGCATGGCAATTTAAAGAGAATCCGTAGGTTGCATGCCCTAGATTTCTTTTTCTGTTTTAAAAAGATTAAATCCAGCGATCAGTGCATATTTTATTGGCTGTCCAAATAGCAAGCCAAGATCTCAAGGAAAGCTTGCTTTCTTTGGTTCCTTTTTCACCGTTTTAGCTAGTTTTTACTTAGTTTTGTTTGGTTTAAAGTAGGCTAACCCAAAGGTACTTTCAAAGTGCTTTTGGGCATATTTCATTCTAATAAGATTGCTTTCTTTTAGCAGGCATAACAGAAAAAGGAGAAGTTGCGGTTCGAAAGTGGCTTTTGGATCATTTGGATCGCCCCAGGGGTCTCCTTGTTGACCATAATTTTAAATTTTGGGAAATTTCTAAAGCCCTGGTTTCATCCTGTATAAGAACCAAGAGGATTCAGATAATTTTATTGATATTGTAACAGCAAATAATAAAATTTTTTCTCCGAATAGGCTCTTTCAAGCCCATTCCCCATCCCCCCTGGGGGGATTCGCGCCTGTTTGTCGTTTTTCGCATTGTCTTACTTCTTTTCGCTTTAGATTAGTTTCATTCATGCAGAATAACATGCTTTGATTACTTTATCATATATTCCATATTACATTATCAAAGTAACTTGAATACTCACCCCACGACTTCCCGATTGACCTGCAAGGAGAAAGAGATGCGTGGTAGGAATAATTAGAAAACTTGTGATTTGTTTCTGTTTGTTGCTTATCTTTAATTTCTGTAAGTAATTGTTCTAAAATCAACCCCCTCCTTGATTCCCTGATAGAGGTCCACTTGGATCGAAAGAGGTTCCTAGAGGGTTTTTGTTTCTAAGAAAGCACACCTTTTAAAACTCACTAAAATTGACAAGATTCCGGTGTGTATGCTCTGCATTTGGCTGCGGTTCGTCTGATCAGTCAAGCTACATCAAAAGCAATGTGAGTGACTAGTTTAATTAGTCTTCACCTTCCCCAATCAACCACCATCAAGAGAAAATCCAACGCCTCGATCAAACCGTAAACGGTGGAAAAATACCCAAAGGAAGGGGGAACTCCTGAAAAGTGACCTCGAGGCGCTGATCTCTGTTACACCTTTGGGTGTATTATGAACAACAGTCTCAAAGACTCCATTCAACCCACATATTCCTTGCGGGTAGCCGTGAAGGTTCATTTTGGACATACTCCAAGTACCCTTAGATATATCTGGAGTCCCCCCCTCGCTTAATTTTAATCAACCCATATTTTACATTAACTTAAAACGTACCAAGAGGCAATTGCAAAACATTCACTACAAGCACATGCAAGTACATTGATTATTTTATGACTCCATTTTAAGGCACTAGCTATTTTCTTTCTATATATATATTATGTCTCAGCATTGTGCTTTCGTGTGCTCATTTTTGTATCTTGTCATATATGGTTGTTTATGGTTAAATCTCAAACTCCTAAGTAACTCATTCAGTTTAACATCATCATACTAAATAATTTTTCCTTAGTAACTTAATAGGGTCTACCCCCCTTGGCTTCGTTAGGAGTTGAGCCTAAACAGAGGAGTCAAGAACAAGGTGACAGCCTTGACTCGAGACCTACCCCCAAGGACACACCGAGTGGCTTGAAGATTTCTGCCACGTTCCCCCCTAGGTGCGTGAAAGGCGGCAACACTTCCTCTGCTTCTCTAAGCAAGAAGTCTTGTAGGTTTCCATCTCTGAGTCACTGGAGGACTGATGGAAGATCACTCTTTCATCTTCTGCAACCCCACTTGGTTGGGGACTAGAGAGTACAAATTACTCCCTCTTGATCTCTGACTGTTGACTGGGGTAAAGAGTTTTAACAACCTTTCTTGGGACCTTATAGAGGTCACCTTCACGAACTCCAATCACAATGGATGAGTTTATACTTCTACCTTTAGACCATATCAAAACTTTTCCTTCTGAGAAAGTTACAGAGTACCCCTTGTCTTTTAAAACTGTCACTGAAATAAAATTCTTCTTTAGACCAGGAACATATAAAATTTCCTCAACATTAATCAACGTACCTAAATCAAGCTGTATGTTGGTTGAACCAACCCTTTTAATGTCAAAGGTACTTCCATCTCCAAGTTCCACTTTCTTGTGGAACTGCTTGACCTTGAAAGTTGCCAAGGTCTCCTTGAATCCAGTCATATGCTTAGTGGCTCCATTGTCTATCCACCAGGAATCTGAAAAGTTGGAGGTGGGACTTGAAAGCGTTGAAGCCAAGTAATATTCTTTTCCTTGATCTAGATTCTTGGTCTCAACCCTAGACCTCTTTTGTTGAGGTTGCTCTTCTTCTGTAGCAACTGAAACATGGTGTTTCTTTCTATGCCAATTTTTGTTAGATGGTTTTATACACTCCCATGCATAATGACCAGGCTTACCACAATTATAACACTTAACTCTTGATTTAAAGGAATGCTTACCTCGAGGTTCCTTACTATGATCCTGGTGTAGAGAGGGATTCTTTCCTTTCTTTATTTTGACGACTAGAGCTTGGTTCTTTTCTTGTTGGGATATGGATCTGCTTTGGACCCTGCTTTTTTCATCTAAACAATCATGCCACAACCTTTCAAAGTTAGGTTGATTCCCTCTTCCATTTACTGAAGCCAAAGAATGTCTCCCACGTTGTAGGAAGGCCATCGAACACTGTCTGCACAAGATCATCGTCTTCTACCTTATCTCCAATGGCTAGGAGTTGATCTCTTATCTGAGCAATCCTGGAAAAGAAAGTTGCAACAGTCTCGTCTTTCTCCATCTTAAGTGATCTAAGTTGTTTCTTTAAGGCTCTTCTCCGAGTAGGAGCTTTCTTCTCATAGAGGTTAGGTAGAGTATCAAAGCATTCTTTGGCTGTCCTTAACGGAGCTAACACAACCATCAGGTTATCTTTAACTGAGTCAAAGATAACCCGCTTTGCTTTGGCTTGCTTTTTCTTGAATGCTGCTCTTCCTTGGGCTGTAGTGGGCTCTTCAACATCTCTAGTAAACAAATCATCTAGATCTCTTTCTTCTAGGATATTTAGAACCCTAGCCTTCCATGCATTGAAGTTGGAGGCTCCCTCAAGCCTATCTTCTGATTTTACTGAAGGAGTAGTCATCTTAACCTTTACTTGTCAACTTGAAGAGTAAGCTTCTATGAAGTATAGATCTTGTCTTAGGATCGTTGTAGTTTCTGTTGGCTACAAAACAAAGTTAGCTACACACTAAGCTTTGATACCATGTTGAATTTTATAGGTTAGATGAGTGTTAATACAAGTACCAAACTTCAATACATGAACATATAAAAACTTAGGTAAAATTTAAACTGTAATAAAACATAACTTTCATTTCTTTCAACTTAACGCTCTGCTGGTCACTGCGTTAATTTTAACACTCTGCTGGTCACTGCGTTAATTTTAACACTCTGCTGGTCACTGCGTTAAAGTTGATCATTGAAATGTTTCACCAAATGTCATGTACAGAAAAATAATAAATAACATGTGCAGTAAACTAAATCTCAAATAAACTACAGAAGATAAAGAATCATAACCATTCGTTGTATCTGCCTTATACTCAATTAGTTCTGAGTTTGATCTTGTCACTGAAAGGATAAGTCAAACTAGTTAAACCATATACGTACCTTGAGAGAGAGAGGGTTCAGGTAGGAGCAAACTGACCTCGGGTGCTTCAATAAAAAATCATGCAAGTGACCATGGGTAAGGAAAGCAATTACAAAGACATGGGTAAGGAAAGTAAACATACACATAAGTGTTGCAAAATCCTTTAGCAATTACCCACCCATAAGAACTCACACATAGTTCAATCACAGAGACATGTCTAGAGATAAGACCGCAAGCAATCACCTACAGAACTCACACAGAGATCAAATGCAGCAAAGGGAGGTCGAGCCCATAAACAAACATGCCGAGGAAGAATCGCAGTAGAGGGAGATCGCAAACACGCTGAGGTAAGACTCAGTTCGGCAAATCACAGAGATCCTGCATACAAAAATTGCAGAGAGAGATCAAGTAGATCTCATGAGAAATCTCGGTGAGGAGTCACGATAAAAAATAGCAGAATAAACAAATTGCAGAGATTCACACTCAGAGAAATCGCAGAAGCTCATGCTAACGGAAATCACAGAGACTCATGTTAAGAGAAATCGTAGAAGCTCATGTGAGAGGAGGATCGCAGATTGCACGTGAGGGAAAATCAATCAACCCGCAGACAGAGTGTAGACAGTCCATAGGTAAATCGTAGAGGTAAAACATGCATATCCCGTGAAGGATAATTGCAAAGGTCACCAGAGAAAACAACACTTAAAGATCATAGAAGTCAACGTAGAAAAACACGTGAAGAAAAATCACAAAGGATTGATGGATAATAAGAAGTAAGCTCTTTGGTTTATGTATAGGTTAGCGTAGGTGACTCAAAAAAATACTTAAGAACAGGTTAAAAGAAAAAAGAAAAAATAGGTGGACTAAAAGTAAACCATCATGAAAATGAAATAACAAAAGTCCAAAGGTTTTATTACAATAAAACCATAAAGTAAGTAATTGGTCCAAAAGTAATATAAACATACGTTAAGTAATCATAAAGTAATAAAGTAAAAGGACATAAACATACTTTATGTAATCACAAAGTAAAAGGACTTAAACATAAGATTAAATGGTCCAAAAGTCTATTAATAAAATCATAAGACTAAAATAATTATTTAATGAAATTATAATAAAGTGAAAGTCCAAAGGTCCAACATAAGGTAAATAGTCCAAAACTATAAGTGGGTCAAGGGTTCTTTAACAAAACATAAGATAACCATAACAATACATGGTCCAATGGTCTTTAATAAACCATTAAGTAAATACACTCCATAAAGTAGGAGTCATCATAGTCAAAGGTGCACACAAGTGAGAGTGCTAGGACCGAGTAAGAATAGGACCAAGATTCAACAACCGCAAGATCAAGGTGAACCGTAAAGGTGGACAATCATTCAATTAGGACTAACAAGACCAAAGATTTGTCTCTCTCTCAAGATACATAGTTTTTATATATTTTGCCATCACTGTATAAGGGGAAGATACAAACGGATGGTACAATCCTTCTGTTCTTAACACTACTCCTAAGGGTTAGGTGCTAGGGACATCGTCAAGGGGTGGCCAGTCCCTTGAGAAGCAATCTAGCAATAACCGATTAGGAGAGGGGACATCATTATCTTCCATTCTTAATGAATGGCTTTCAACCTTAGGCTGAGTTCCAGTCTCACACTGAATCATGTTGATCATGCTGATCGGACGAACTGTAGCCAAGTGCAGAGCATACACACCGGAGTCTTGTCAATTTTAGTAAATTTTAAAGGGTGTGTTTTTAGAAAGAAAAACCCTCTAGGAACCTCTTTCGGTCCAAGTGGACTTCAATCGAGGAATCAAGGAGGGGGTTGATTTTAGAAAGATTGCTTGCAGAAATTAATGACGAAATAGCAAAAAAGAAACAAACCACATATTTTCTAATTAGTCCTACCACGCATCTCTTTCCTCTTTCGAGTCAATCGAGAAGTTGTGGGGTAAGTATTAAAGTTATTTTGACCTTATGATATGGAAGATATGATAAAAGTAATCAAAGCATATTATTTTGCATAAATGAAACTAATCTAGAGCGAAAAATTAAGAAAATGCAAAAACGAAAAAAATGACGCAAGTTCCCTAGGGGGGATTGGGAATGGGCTCAAAAGAGCCTATTCAAAAGATTTTTATTATTATCAGTGGTTACAATATCAACAAACTGATATGATTCCTCTTGGTTCTTATACAAAATGAAACCAAGACCTTACAAAGTGCAAAAAAATAAAGATTTTAGTAAAAAAGAGAGACCCTTGAGGGGATTTGAATGGCCCAAAAACCACTTTCGAACAACAACTTCTCCTCTTTCTGTTATACCTGCTAAAAAACAACGAGCTTATTAAAATAAAATATGCCCAAAAGCACTTTGAAAGTACCTTTGGGTCAGCCTACTTTAAACAAAAAAAGCTAAGTTAAAACTAGTTAAAAAGGTAAAAAAGGAACCGAGGAAAGCAAGCTTTCCTTGGGATCTTGGCTTTCCTTTAGGGCAGCCAATGTAATGTGCATTGATTGCTGGATTTTATCTTTTATAACAGAAAACAGAAATCGAATGCATGCAAACTACAAGTTTTCTTTTAAAACACAATGCAAAAATGACGATTTCTTTATGCCAGATCTATGATGCTTATGGAAAACTTTTGAAAAACAGAGATCTAGCTTTTGAGCTTTAAGATGACAGATCTATATTAAATTTTACTATAGAATGATAGATCTAAACAACTCAAGGCTACAAACCAAGTAACCAGGTAAAATTTCGAGATTTTAGAAGGAGGAAGAGATATGGAGAGGCAAAGCTTGTTGCCGCAAAGAACCAACCAAAAGGCTTCGTAGTGGGATGCCGAGGGACTATGTCGTTCAGAGATGTTGAAAGGAATGCGGAGTCAAACTAGATCCATGATTCTTCCCACCTAAGCAACCTGTAAATCAATCACAAAACTTGCAAACCCATGAGATTTGGTGATTACACATAAATCAAAGCTAAAGCTACATGCATATAAACTTATAAACATGTCAGATCTAGATCTTTAAGTACATGCATTCAACATAGAGAAAACAAGTAAACTTACTTATAGCCTTCTACTTCCAATGATTAGGTCAACCAGATTCATCATCCAAGATGCAAGAAATTGAAACAATACACAGATTACCTCATGAAGATTAGACAATAATGGCCCACACACAACTGCACCACACCATTAGCCTCCAAAGCTTTCTTTATTGTAGCAAAATTATAGAATACTGTATCAATTACAACTAGCAAGCCCTTCAATCCAACTCTAACTAGCTTGGAAGAGGAAAACTGTGTTTTATTTATAACAAAAACTGGAAACCTAGCCTAGGAGGGCGCAATTCCCAAGGAGAGAGAGACTGCAGCTGCATGTGGAGTCAAGCTGAGCTTGATTTGAGTCTAACTAAGTATGCTCTGAGTCTCACTGAGTGCAACTGTTGAAAATTTTCGAACCCCAACCCGATTTCAAGTTTAGATCACTGCATATGGTTTAATGCCCAACCCCAATATGCATGTACATTTAAAAAATTAAAAATTTTCACTAAAAACTTAGAAACACTTGAGATTCTTTCAACTTTATAAACTCAGAAAATTTCTAATAGCCAAATTTTCAAATACAGAAAATTAAATCAGCCACTCATGAAATTTTTAGAGACTCAGATTTTTGACCAAAAATGGTCCAGGAAAAACCCCTAAAGGGAAAACCTGTTCTGGAGAGAGAGATTTTTATTATTTCAGGCAAACTTTAAATAAAAATACAGCAGTACTTATCTTCACCAAATGCCTTGGTAAACGTGCCAATCAATCCCTGAATGGCCTGCTGAAATTTCAGAATTTATTCTTCTCGAACCATGTGCCAAAAAAACAGCCCAGCAAAAATTCTGCACACAGTCTGCCTCGAAAAACATGCTGTACGGATCTGTACGGCTATACGGACATAAAATTTTTTTTCCTGAATTTTTTTTCAGAAATCTGCAGAAATCACCTTGAAAAACGTACTGAAAAAATCTACCATCAAAACTGCAAATTCTGCCTTGGAAAACATCCTGTTTGCCTTGCTGAAATTGCTGAAATAAAATAATGATTCTTCCTTAGTTTTTGTGCCTCTGAAACCTGCAGAATTCTCCTTCTCTCTCCTTCTCTTTCTCTGGAAATGAAATCACTTCAAACCCTTGCCCTCTTCTTCTTCTTGCTCTCTCCTTTCTCAAAAATCTCTCTTGTGAAAGTGAACAATAGATTCGGTTTGCCTCTCCCCAAGCCCTTTTTGTTCATGGTAACTTCCTCTTTTAATCCAATGGTCTAGATTAGATTAGATTGAGGGTTCATAATAAATGCTCATTAAATAAATAATAAATGACATTTAGTGCACTTCATGTCATTTAATAAAGTGAAGACCCTTCTAATTAATCACTCACTTGACTTTATCATTAAATATGAACTTAGGATAAACCATGACTTAACTTTTAATAAAGTGACTTTAAAAATATAAAGTACTTCTCACTTTATCAATTTAAATGACTAGGGGTCACCTTTTAAAGTGTTCTTGTCCACCCCAAGGCAACACAAGGTGAACAACACTTCCTTGGTAATTTTTCAACAACTGTCAATCGGAGAGCTGATCAGACTGACACCTCAACCTGTTAATTGAAACATCCACCAAAACTCATCCAGATGAGCTCACACGTGTGGAGGAGAGAGAGAGGGCGCAATTCCCAAGATTGCATTCTGTGGTTCACTCTCTGTTCAGCCCAGATCACCTCCTTCTGTCAAGGAATGGTCAGCTCCAGTCAATCCCAAGCCAATGAGACTGATTTCAGTCAAATCAAAGCAAATCCCACTGATTTAGGATTTAGGGTTTTCTTCATTATTTAATTAATTTATCAATTAAAATAATCAATATTTGATTTTTTGGGTTTTCCGACCCAAGTGATGAGAAAATCACTCAAAACTTAGGAAAAGTGGGTTTATGGGTTTACATGGTGCTCTGAGTTAGAAAATGAGCACCCCCATGATTGAAACTGATTACTGAACCCACTTTTATTACAAGACCAATTTTTCCAATTAGACTATTAAAAAATAGCCTAAGTTTTGTGGAAAAATTAAAAATAAAGAAACTTAAAAAATTAAAAAAATTTAAAACCTAGGGGAACTTAGACATGTTCATATGACTCGACCATAATGCCTAGCATGTTTATACATTGACACATAGACTCTAATAACCTCAATAGGCCTAAATACCAAGCCAACCACCCCAACTTTGGAGGTATTGAGTGAAAAACTTAGAAATTATCAGTCGTTTATTCAACAACCAATAATAACCAAGGGAAAAAACACTCTGGGCTGATTGGATTGACAAATAAAGTCCAAGAGACCGAGTCTTTTACAGACACTATCATGCTAGAACATTTTATTACAACTCCCCCACGGGGTATGAACATGTGATATAGTACAACAAACACTTCCTAGAAGCAATTCTGAAGGTCTTCTGAAGTTCGAACAAATCATCTTTGTCCGGTTCACTAGTCTCACTTGATAAAAAACCACTAAGTACAACTTAGATGGTAAGACCTAGACCTTGATCGGGTCCTCCATTCTCTTGCATAATGGTTCTCAATACTAAGCTGAGTTTCAGTCTCACACTGAAAGTTGATTAACTACCTGCAGGACCTACTTGGACATCATGTCCTTGGTCCCATACCAGAAGATATCTCTGCCTCTACTTGCAGGTTCTACTTGGACATCACATCCCTGGTCCCAGACAAGAATATCCTAGAGGCATATAAGGGCCCTAGCCACATGCTAGGGGCTTTGCCATGGCATCAACCTGCTTGGTCCTAGACCAAGAACCCCAGGAGACTACTGGGGGCCCTAGCGTACCTTCTAGGGTCTTACTCTATTCTAGTCAACTGACTAGGAAACCATTCTCTGAGAAGGGGTCTCACAGCTGCACTAACTTTAATAGACTTGACTCATGTTTTTCTTCTTATTCTTTGCCTTTGTTGCAAGTGCCACATTCTGCTCAACATCCTCACTAACGTGACCAACTTGAGACCCCTCTCAGATCTCCTCCTGAGTAAAGTCATCCCACAATCTGGACCAATTGGGAAGCTTTTCTCTACCTACAATGCACTTTACAAATATGTCCCACTTCATGGTGAAGCCCTTCAGAGCTATCCTCAACAACTCTAAATTAGGAACAATCTCTCCTACAACCGCTAACTCGTCCTTCACTTGAGCCACACGGGTGAAGTAGGAGGCTACACCCTCATCCTTGGTCATTTTAACATTGTGTAGCTTGCCTCTAAGCGCCATCTTGCGGTCTCATTCTTGGCTTTGAACAATTGGTTCAAAGTATCCCACATCTCCGTAGCGGTTTTCTTCTCTACTAAATGTGGAATGAGATTGTAATACCGCAATTTTGACCCCATGGTATTGAATTGTACATGATGTATATATTATTGAGATCATGGCATGGAGCTTAAGGCCAAGGCCTTGTCATTGATCTGGTGTTTTGTATAGGTGATCAAGGTTGACGCCTATGGTGATAGAGCTAAGTCAAGCACACCATATTTTGAATATCATGTAAATACACAATTTAATAAAATACCACAACTAGCTATGGGACTGCAACGTGAAAGAGATGGGGGCATGATTCCACAAGGGATAGGGTGGGGAGTTAGTCAAACCCCCTGAGCCAGTAGGCTGTGACTAGATGTCGTTAGGGAAACCCATGAACCCTCAGCTACCTTTTTGTCCTCTGTCCTCAATCATCAATTTCTTTCAGAAGTTGGTTGAGGCAATTAATTCCTTAGGCAGAGCAAGGCATTGTTGTGATGTGCATTCCTGTTTTGGTCTGAAAGACTTAGGTGTGGAAGGGGCCAGAATTGGCTGATAACCCTAGTAAAGAGAGGAATCTCACAGACAGATCAAGAGGGGTTGGCAAATCCTTTAATGCACACCCTGAAGAGCATTGGAAAGGGAGGTATGGCCCGAGGGAACTGTGTAGCAGTGAAGGGAATGCTTCCTTGTGTTGGGTGCGTAGGGATTGTGAAGTGTCAAGCTGGATAGCTCTAGTGTAGGTGTCCATAGCTCTGTGGTTGAGCTCACTAGCTAGCAATTCTACCTTTCCATTGCCTTAGCAGTCCGAGAAACCCAACTGCAGGTTGGTTTGGCTGTGTTTTGTTGTGTATTTGGCCTTGTGTGTAATCTTTGGTTGTGTTTTGATGTATGTTGGCTCTGTGTGAGCTTGTTGTTCCCTAGTTCCTTGTGGAAATCATGCCGAGCTTGGGGGTGGCAATGTGTTGAGAGATTAATGAACACATTGGCCTATGGTTGGGCGGAACGTTGCAGCGACATAGATAGTTGCGGGACAAATCCATCACTCAAGATAAGTATTTTCTGTCATTCTTGCTTATACAATGTAGTTGCTTAGGAATGAATGACTGAATGAATGAATATGATGAATGCTTGCAATGTTTCAATAGAGTTTACTGGGATGAATGTTCCTGCATTTGCATTTGTTTATGCCATGTATTTGCTTATGAATTGCTATGTTTATGACGGATGCCTATGGATGATTTAAGTAGAAGTTATTTCTGAATATTTCCTGCATTTGCATCTATATTTGCCTTGTATATTTCAATGCATTTTTTCCTAAGTCCATGAAGGCTAGAAGCCTGATCAAAGGGTCAGAATGCCTTTGATTTAGTGTTTCCGCCCCTTGAAACTTGCCTAAGGAAGGTAGAAGGCAGAAACCGGAAAAGAGTAGTTGAATAGGGTAGAAATGTTGTGTTTCCGCACCCCAGGATCCGCTTGCGGAAGGTGGAGAGTGGAAGCCGGAAGTGCAGGGAAGGTTAAGGCAGAAAGTGTGTTTTCTGACTTCTGAAGTTCGAGGTCGGAAAGCGGAAGTTGGAACTGCAAAAAAGACTAGGGTCGAAAGTTAAGTTTTTTGATTCATGAGTTCCGCACTGAAGGGCGGAATGCGGAAGGCAGAACCATGGATAGAGTTTCCGTCGTTTGATAGTTTTCTGACTTTCGAAGGCGGAAGGGCGGAAGGCAGAAGGAGGAGGATTGGTTGAACGTTTCGTCGAATGTTAAAGTTCCGATTCCCGAGTTTCGAGGGCCGAAAGGCGGAAGGCAGAAGTGCGGAAGTGCATAAGGCGAAAGTTGGACCATTCACTCCGTCGAAACCTTGAGGTTTCGATTCCTGAGTACCGAGGTTGGAAAGGTGGAAGCGGGAGTGCGGAAAGGGCAAGGTTAGTGCGGAAAATGATCATTCTGGATGTAGAATGGATCTGTCAAAGGCAGAACGACTATTACAGTGCCTTCTAAGCCTGAGAATGAATGTTGAAGAGTGTGTTAACGCCCATGCCCCGTGTTAGAAAGGAGAACAAAGGTTCTTGAAGCAAACTTTTAAATTATCCGCATTATGGGGTATGAGGACATTACAGAGATGGCCTTTAACCCCATCTAGGATTACTCTCTGGGCCTTGGCTTCAAGAGCTTCAAACTCTTCAAGCTCATCCTTATCTATTGGTTTAGTCATCTTAGTGTTTGCAAAACTCCAAATTTTCCACTCTTTCAATACATCAATAATTCTTACTTTCCATGGGATATAGCTGGTTGTTGGATACACCATCCAACCTGTCCTCAAACTGTATGCTCATCATTGGAAAACTACCTACAACAAGAATAACTGAAAGAGAACTACAACACTTTCTTTTGCACTTCTTTACTATGAAACACTTGCTTGCTTCCTACTTCAGTATCACTTTGATACCATGAAGAAAAATGACATAAACATAAAACATGCATTATGTCAAACACTTTGAATATCTAGGGCTTTAATTAAAATTTGCTTTTAAACTTTGAAACTAAGACCACCAATTCGAAAGTCCTTCAAAACTTTGAAATTTGGCCAATCACATTAAACACAGGTATTTTTTGGTCAAAAAAGATCGGGCAAAATCCCAACCTAAGGAATGTTAGAATTTTAATGGTTATACAATATCTAAAAACATTTAGCATCATAACATCATAACCATAAACAAATGTTCTTTGAAAGAAAGACAAGCATAGCCACACAAACAGACATAAAGATTTATCCTGGGAAACCCCCACAGGGGAGAAAACCCAACAAAACTTCCTCAATATAGAATTTGACCAAGTACAGTGTAAGACCCCAAGAACAATAATAGAGGTTCCTGTTGCCCACCTATTTCGACTAGGTGGCAACTCCATGTACATAAGGATGTACATAATTGTACCTTGGAAAAATCTGAGGATTTTTCACTTCTGCAGGGCAATGGCCCCTTTGTAAAACGAAATGTCCGCTCCCCTGCGTGGGAAAACTAATGTAATTTTATGTACTAGTGTGGATCATATAATACGGATGCCACACCATGGAACTGATTGTTAGGGAAGTCCCCTCATCGAGTGTTTTTCCCTTTCCAATTGATCTTGTTGAACAAACGAGTTTAATCGGTTTGGTTTTCACTCAAAACCCTCCAAAGTGGTGATGGGCGTTCTACCAGTCAAGTCCATGAGGTGGCTAAAGCCTTAAAGTGTAATCCATGACCATGCTAGACATTTGTCTAGAGTCTTGCGAAGTTTCGTTATGTTTTTGAACTTTTATTAATTTTTTCCAGTTAATTAATTCCACCCCTTGGTGGTTAATTAACTGAGTTTTGATGTAATAATGTAATTGCTCAAGCATCGCATTTTGTAATAGGGGCTATGAATGCAAAGTAAAATTGCTATGAAACCCCCTAAGCCACTGCTTCGAGTCCCATGTCATTCTGACAGGTGGTTGAAGAGATAGACCAATTTTGGTCAAGAGGGGCCTATTTTTCCTAGGGAATTATTTAATTTCCCTAAGTCAAAAAATTCACATTTTTTGATTTTGAAGTAAAAAATCAAAAAATGCCATGGTAATTTGATTTGGGGGTTGCTAAGCCTAGGAAAATTTATTCCAAATTTTTCCTNTTTGAAATTATTTTTAATTTTTCCTAAGTTAAAAAATTGGGAAATTTTAAAATTTAATTTTAAAAATTAAATAAAAGTGAATTTTAAGTTTTATCCTAAGTCAGAGGNCTGTGGTGACAGTGGTCCCCAGCTCTCACTTGCCCCCAAGGACACACATAGCAGGTTGTGACTTTCCTGTGTCATAAAGTGTGTATTAGGCGGCAACAGTTCCCTTTTTGCAGCAGATTACTCCTCTCTCTCTCTCTTATACAATGCTTGAGTGAAAGTGTGTGTGAATGAGAGAGGCGCCTCACCTATTTATATTCATCAGGTGAACGACTCAATTAATTAAGTAGGTCGGCCAGGTTTTCTAATTAGGGCCGACCTACCTAGGAAGACTCAAAATAACATTTATAAAATACTTTTGTGGGTACTATTTCCCCGACTTACAACAGAGGTTTTACCTCATGACTTTTACATGACCAATTACATCAAGGACATCTTCGAACGGAGGAATAACATTTCCGAAGGAGGACTACAATAAAAGTACAATAGAATATCTTCCAAAGTTACATTTCTTTAACACTCCCTCTTAACTAGGAAGATATTCTATATCAACAACACCACCACCATAACTGTACATATGATTGGTGAATCTCTATATGTCATAGGAAGTTTTGGAACAACGTCATTCTCCTTCATCATCAATTTGGAACTACGTCATCATCAGTATGTGAATACCGAGGCATTCTCATCTGCAACATCAGTATGTGAATACTGGACCATCTTTTGCAACATTAGTATGTCAATACTGAATCATATTCTTCAACATTAGTATGTAAATACCGAATCATCTTCTGCAATGTCAGTATGTGGATGCTGAATACTCTTCTTCAACATTAATATGTGGATACTAAGTCTTTCTTTTGCAATGTCGGTATGTGGATACTGAGTCTTTCTTCTGCAATGTCAGTATGTGGATACCGAGTCTTCTTCTGCAATATTAGTATGTGGATACTAAGTCTTCTTCTGCAATATCAGCATGTGAATACTGAATCATCTTTTGCCATAGCAGTATGTGAATACTGAAGCATCTTCTGTCATATCGGTATGTGAATACTGAATCATCTTCTGCCATATAAGTGTGTGAATACTGAAGCATCTACCTGCAACATCAATATATGAATACTAAAGTGACAACAACAACATCATTAGCATGTTAGTGCTAAAACCTCATCATCAACAATTAAATGCTAAATCATTATTTGTAAAATCAGTAAAGAAATACTGAAGCAAACATCATCAACATCAGTATAGAAATACTGAAATTACCTCTTCATCATCAGTATGGGAATACTGAAACTACCTCATCATCATCAGTATGGGAATATTGAACCTGCCTCATCAACATCAGTATGAAAATACTGAACCTGCCTCATCAACATCAGTATGAAATACCGAAACTACCTCATCATCATCATATGAGAATACTTAATCTACTGCATCAATCATCAATATGAAAATACCGAAACTACCTCATCAACGTCGATATGAGAATATTGAATTTACCTTGTCAACATCAGTATGAGAGTACTGAACCTTCCTCATTAGTATAGGAATACTAAAACCACCTCTTGAACATCAGTATAAGAATACTGAACCTGCCTTATCAGTATAGGAATACTGAAACCACCTCTTGCCATTTGGCCTTCTGGAGCAGCATCATGGTGGGTTCTCTGGTAGATCCACCCAAACATTTTGTCTGACTTACTAACCCTTTCGGGCCAACAAGCCTAGTCATACAGATGGATCTCCTTGGGGACCAAACAAACCTTGTTTGGCTTACTAACCCTTTCAGGCCAAACAAGCCTAGCCAGACATACTAATCCCCCTAGGATCAACAGGGCTCGTCTGACTTACTAACCCTTTTGGGCCAACAAGCCTAGCCAGACATACCCTTCTTCTAGACCGAGCTACCACACCACTGCAACAACGAGCCTTCTACCTCTTCTCCTTTTGAAGGAGGTCCTTCTGGACTACACCAAGTTTGTCTCGAAAGTATTCAAACTTTACATGAGACAGAGGCTTAGTCAATATATCTGCCACTTGTTCCTCTGTAAGAACATACTTGAGCATTATAGCGCCCTTCTGCATCGTGTTCTTTATCATTCTCCTCTTGTACATCTACAACCGTGCAGCTGCATCATTCTTCTCTTGTGCATCCATAACTTCATCATTTCTTCTCTTGTAGGTGATTGCATACAATCCTTCCTACAAGTCAAATATAATTGTATGATTAGAAACATTTCATAGCATATAAGTCATATAAACATGCAACTATTTCAGCTAATACAACATTCATCCATATCCCATATACATACGGTAACTTTCTAGATGCCTTCCATCTCTACCAAGACATTATTACGAGTGTGCACTACTTCCAACATGTCAGCAAAAAGGTTTCATTCTAGATAAGTAGCAATGGAATGTTGTACAACACCATAAGCCACTTAGCCATCGTATGCATATTAGTAGTAAACTGTTCACAAAAGAAAATACTCCAACATGCATAATACACTTCCTAGATCTAGGAACATATCTATGTACACAACTGAACAACTAGATATATAGGAAATGACAATTCAAATACTTATCTTTGTTTGTTTGGTGGGCTCCATCTTGATCTCTATCTCCTTGCATGAGTTACTGGAGTCTTTGACAATGTGCTCTACTTCATCGTCTGATTTTGAGGCCCTAATCCTATCTTGCTCATGGTCGGGAATACTGAGCAAGTCTTCTTACACCACAGATCACATAGAACTATGTATTGGTGTTGAATCCGTGTCCTACAAATGCATCCCTTCTTATCCAAAGCTGAAATGGATAAGAGTATGATCTTCGTCTTTATTGGTAGAATTCTTCTGGATCAAATTACATATTCTCATCACTTGAGGAATCTTCCCTTACTTTCTTCTCAATTGCAACATATTCATCCTTGGTTGCACTGAGAGCAACACTAGTCTTCTTTCTGCAACATGCTGGAGTGCTCTTTCTGTTTGTAGCACAATCAACTCAATCAGAGTCATCGTATCCCTGCAGGAAGATCCTCTGGTCTCTCGCATATATGAGGCCATATTCAATTGTATACTTCAGGTACCACACTATGTGCTTTGTCACAATCATGTGAACACATTTCGACTTTGCAGAGCAAATATTCGGCCTCATGTTCGTCAAGTACATCAATGAACCAATATTTTGCCTATAGATTGTGACATCAACTATTTCTGAAGTAGGATCACATATTGGCTTCAAGTTTGATGTCATTGGTGTATCCCAACATCTCAAACCTTATCTCAACCACACAATTTCCTTGGTTAAGGAAAATGTACCTCTAATCTCGAGAATTATGTCAATATTATAAAACTTTGAGATCTGTTGTAGTCACTCCCTCTAAAGTGGAGCACCATCCTTCGTTTGCATATTGTACTCTTTGCATCGGGACATTTGAGTGACAGGTAGCCTTCTCTACTGCTAATCTTCTATGTATCCATCTATGTCACCTCTCAAGGTCACTAGATATCAAGATCCTCCATCTCGAACATTATTGTAAGTTTCTCTTGCACCCATCTATGAGCTTCTCGTCCTCTGTAGGCCTCTATCTTCAACCTTGTAGTAAAGGTTGGGATCTCTATCACTCAAGTTGATCCTCAAGCTCCTCATGTAACTGTATGTGCTATCCCATGGCTGCCTACTGAGCTTGTACACATCCTTCTATGCATAGGTAGTTCTCTGTAGAGATTCCCCAAATCTTGGAGGTTGCTCGGTATGTTCTTCTACTTCGATTACATCAACTGTTTAGTGTAATATTCATCACTGAAGAGGTGTGTATGGTCCTTAGAGCAATATCTCGCCATAACAGACTCCCTCTTCTTGAGGGAGACCACAAACCTTGCTTTGTATCTCTTGATACTTCGATCTGTTGTATGCTTGATCTTCTAGATCTACTTGGAAGACTTTTACAAAACTTCTCTTCAGGTCTCCAAACATCATTCCACATGATCGACTGATCGACTGTTACTTCTTGATCATATCATCCTTCCATTCGTTCTTCTTGCGACATTCTTCCACAAGGTGTCCTTTCTCATCACAACTGAAACATTTGAGCTGTGAGAGGTCCTTCTTCCGAAGTCCTTTATTCTTGGGAGAATGTTCTTCCTTCTTGTTCAAACTCTTATTGGCATGAGTTGTTAGGGCTTGATTGTCATATTCATCCATCTCTTCTTCTTTTTCTATCAATCGATCTTCTTCTTACATGCATTCCTCCATAGGTGAGATTCCTTATAAAACAAATCCCTTGAATGAAAGATTCCCATGAACTTGGGAGACTATTCAAGGTTGTAATCTCTACTTCTGCTTCTTCGACATTGTTTCCAATGGCTTCTAGTTTCTCCTTGAGTTGAGAGATCCTTGTGAAGTAAGATTGAATGCTTTTTGACTTCACATCCTTGAGTTGATTCTCAAGGTCATCTTCCTGTTGATATTATTTCCTTCATACAAGTTGGTCATTGCATCGAACATATCCTTGGGAGTCTTCAAGGATGATACATGTGAGATCTAATGGAGACGGAAATAATCTTCTTAGCTTTGTTTATGTCCTTCTTGTGCTTTGTCCTCATCTCCCTCTGGATCTGTAGTTTCTTCTTTGACATAGTTCTCCAAGTCATGCTCCTTCAGTATGAGAAGCACTCTATGCTTCCATGCTCGAAAGTTTTCGGCTTATTCAAGCTTGTCCTCAAGCTTGCTATTGTTTGTCATCATGATAAAAATGAGAACCTTAAATGGAAGTAGAGAGGATAGAACTCACCAATGAGATTGCTTCAACTTAATGCTTACTTGAAAGCTTTTATGGAAGACTGCTTTTGGTGGACCTAGGGTTTGACAGAGAAATCCTAAATTTTCAACTTAGGTAACTTTCATATTTGATTGGATAGAAGATGCGCCTCCTCAAGGCGAGCTGAGCAACATACTTATTTTCCCAAAACTATGGACAGAACTGCAAAATATCTGATGCCCTAGTTTTCCCTGACAGTGGTGTTAGGTCAAAAATTGAAAATGCACAGAATGATAAACTTCTTCCATAGAAGGATGCATCCTCTTAGGGCGAGTTTGATAGTCATCCTTTTTCAACTGATCAGTGGAGGGAAGTGCTCAGAACAAGAAGCCCTAGTTTTCTCTAGTTTCTTCTCCAGAATTCTCTGATCTTGATTCTGCTGTATCTCCAAAATTTCTACTCCTCGAGGTCTAAAAATTCATCATGAGATATCCTGATCTGTCTTCTTTCCAACCCCATAGGTTAGAGAAGAATTGGATTCACCAAGTGTAACTTATGTTAAGTTTCTGAAGGTGGCTTGTTTGAGGACTAGTTCAGTATAGCGAACTTGTACGGGTTGCCACGTGTGACTGTTTCAACTTCGGGGTCTAAAACTTGCACCACGGAAACTACAGTCTGTGGTTTGCCTGCCACATCTTGCGAAATTTGATTTGGACCTTCCTAGGCCGAGATATAGCAATTCTCCCTCGGTCACTTGTTTAAGGATGAATCTTGGAAGAGGTTGGAACCCTGATTTGGAGGAATCATATCTCCTAAATTATAGTGAATAGGCTGAAACTCGCACACAAGGTACACCAAGATTTCATTTTTTGCCTGTCCAATTTTCAGCTTCTGAGCCTTCGCGAAAGTTGAGTTATAGCGAAAATGTCAAGATGACTAGATTTTTCCTTTTAGGGTTTTTCAAGCATGAAACCCTAATTTCCAGTAGCTGCAGTTGTAGCAGTTTTTCGACTGCACAAAGACTTCTTTCAGGGTGGCTCTGATACCATGTTAGAATTTTAATGGTTATACAATATCTAAAAACATTTAGCATCATAACGTCATAGCCATAAGCAAAGGATCACTGAAAGAAAGACAAGCACAACCACACAAGCAAACATAGAGATTTATCCTGGGAAACTCTCACGGGGGAGAAAACCCAACAAAACTTCCACAATATAGAATTCGACCAAGTACAGTGTAAAACCCTAAGAACAATAATAGAGGTTCCCTTTTTGCAATAGACTACTCTCTCTCTCTCTCTTGCGCAATGCTTGAGTGAAAGTGTGTGAATGAGATAGGCGCCTCACCTATTTATATTCATCAGGTGAGTGACTCAATTAACTAACTAGGTCGGCCATGTTCTCTAATTAGGGATGACCTACCTAAGAAGGCTCAAAATAACATTTATAAAATACTTTTGTGGGTACTATTGTCCCGACTTACAATAGAGGTTTTACCTCATGACTTTTACATGACCAATTACATCAAGACAGAACGGAGGAATAATATCTCCGAAGGAGGAATACACTAAAAGTACAATAGAATATCTTCCGAAGTTACATTTCTTTAATAAGGAAAACCTTGAAGAAGAAAATTTTCATAAAGAATACTCAGAAATTTTCAATGCAATGAATAATTTCCTCAACCTTCACTGACAAAGATTCCACACATTAATGACAGCAGTACACTACCTTGAAAATCGTGCCAATGGATAACTGTAAAAATTGTTGTATGGTTTCCCACACATGCCTGTACGGCCTGCCTGCACAATCAACACACTTTACTGCCTCGAAAAACATGCCCAGAAATGTATGAAACTTCTGTTGTGCGGTCTGTACAGCTTGTAATTAATGCACAACCAACAATCTCGAAATTTGAGCCCACACGTGTGGCTGTACTATATTGTCAGATTTCTGTACGGTATTGTTTAAACTTTAGACGCATTGGGGATTGTGTTGTTGTCTTTCTCTTGTGAATTGTGCCACTTCTGCTAGGGTATCTGTCCTTTCTCTTTCACTTTCTTGTTCTTCCTCTCTGAGGATGAGTATTTTCATTTGTTCCTTTCTCTTTGTCTTATACTTCAAATTTGTAACTACTTTTACATAACTACCCAATCTAGGGTTGAGATCAAGTTACCAAGTCAAGGGTCATCATTAAATTCACTTTTAATAATTAATTCATTAATTATTAAATACAACACTTTAAATGTGACCCACTTTATAAAGTACAAAAGATTAACACTTTATTTATATAAAAAGTCACTTATTTTTACATAAATATACAAAAGACAAAGCCTTTAAATAAGTCCCCCTCATCACACTCACACCAAAAATATGAGTGAGGACCTTCAGAGTTATCATTTTCCAACATGGTCAAGTCCGGATCAATGAGATTTTTTAGAAGGGTGGATGAATGGAATATAGACAAGGCCAATATATGGAAACAAGGGAGAGGTTGTGATCAATGCAATACTTTGGAGACCCTGCCAATTAGAGATGTAAAACTAGTGTTATCATACTCGCCTAAGACTCACCGAGTCTATCCGAGTCACCTGCCAAACAAGTACTCGCTTGATACTTGCCCTCCAAACTTGTGACTCGCTAATACTTTCCCACTCGTCCAGACTTGACTACTCATGCAGACTCGTCTCGGACTTGAGATTGTTTTCATGGTCATGCTTCAAATCTTGACGGCACCTTTAACAAAGGAGTAGCCAAGTTTCAATTCCAGGTCATCCCGACCAAAATCGTGTATCTTCTTGCCCGTTCAAACGCTTAGACCACTCATCATTGTCATATTATGTCTAGGATTATTCTCCGGGCAGATGCAGGAGTATGAATCTGCTCCAGCGTCGTCAGCCTTTGTATTGATGCTATCATCATATACACTAGTCGCATAGGCCTGGTCTATGAAAATACCCACAAGAGGAGTTGGATTGATCTAACAAACGAAAATGAAAAATGCACATTGGTGTGGCTATTGATTATTGTTGGCGAGCTGAGTGGAGGCGTGACAGGCCCACTACAACATACACGTGGAGGCCATTACATAATTAAAATTATATTAATAATAATAAATATAATAATATTAATTAAAATTATTCTATTTGTAATTTACAAAAATAATATTAATCAATTTTTTATTTTTAACTATTAAATATAACTATCTTAGATGCCATTACATAGTTAAAATTATATTAATAATAATAAATTATAATAGTATTCCTTAAAATTATTTTATTTTTCATTTTATAAAAATAATATGAATCAATTTTTTTTTAAAGCAAGTACCCACAGGGGATTTGAACTCATGACCTTCCATTTGCAACTTTTCATGTCAATTACTCTAACCCCATGGATTTTTACTTTTAACTATTAAATATAACTATTATTTTTATTTTTATTTTTAACTATTAAATATAACTATTATTTTTATTTTTATTTTTAACTATTAACTATTACTATTATTTTTAATTTTATAATAATAAGTAATTCTATTTCCCTATTTTAAAATATTTTAAATGATCTACTTAAGCTTTGAGAAGAGATGCACATGTTTTGAGTTATGTAATTGGGCTTTGTACTATTTATGAATTTGTTCAAGGAATCATTTTTCAGTTCATTATTTTGCATACAAATATGGAGTGTCAAATGTTGTACCATCATTTTTTACGAGATGATCTAATGATTTTCTGCATAAAATGTGGTTTTATAACTTACATGGATTAGAAATGTCATTAATATATTTTTTGTGCACAAAATTTACTATTTTTAGATTTTTTTTTGTATTTGCCCAGTCTCATCCAAATCTCATCAGAGTCTTATCCGAGTCGCTGAGTCGGCTGAGTCCCCAGCCAGCTGAGTCTTTGCCGAGTCCGAGTCTGACAACATTGTATAAAACAAGAACTGCCACTAGATGTAATGCCATCCAATTATCCTACTCATCGTACTCATCAGATGGTTACAAGTGTAAAACAGAGCCTACCACTAGTCATTTAGTCAATGTAAATCATAAAGTCCATATATAATATCCTTTGGGCATGCATCTTGATCTGATACACAACTGAACTGTAGAATGAATCATAGGTAATAGGTATATATAAAGAACTAAAAACCAAGATCCATGCTCAACATCTCAAGGCATAGCAGCATATATGCATAGGTATAAAAATGTATAGCAAGGGAACCCATAGAAGTGGCTATCCTTGTGTGTAGTAGAGTATGGGGGAGGTGTAATTATCTAAGAGAATAGAGGGCGCATCCATGCATTTGCTGTTCTTGTCATATATCAAGTTTTGCCACCTTCAGTTAAATCCAGTTTACTACTGTTCTAGATTTTGCAATTTCCAGTTTGCTTCAGTTCAGTGTTCAGTTCAGTTCCCTTTTAGAACACATGCATGATCTATTATTCTTAGGCAGGAAGCAGATCCCAAGGTTGCCTAAGGTACTTGCATGGGTAAGATTCTGTTTTATGTAGAGGGCACAGATCTCAAGGAGACGCATGCTTCCATGCTCCAGTTCATCTTCCAGTTGAGGCGCACTTACCTGCCACAGTTATTCATGCAGCTAGGGCACACTAGGTGAGTAGGGTTTGACTGAGTCATCCTTGAGCATTTTTTGCATGTGACCAAACACATTGTATCTTCCCTTGTCTTCCTATTCTATAAAGGAGTCATAGTGTGTACCATTGTGTTGGTTAACCGAGTTTTTAGTTTTGAGCATTGCAGAGTATTTTCTTCTTTCCATATTCCATAGAAGATATTTGTGATTGAGAGTTCAGATCTGTGTACTTGCTGTTATTATTTTTCTGCATATTTGTATGTAAATTCTAGGATTCAGAGATCGCTGTTTTGGTAGGTTTCCAGTATTAAAGTTACCTAGGTTTTTAAGGATTATTCTTTGAGTGCGGCATGGTCTGAAAAACAAGAAGGCACATGATGGGTGATGACTTAACACTAAAGCATTAGTATTTGGGCCAGTGGGAGATGCAGCTTGTTGGGTAAGATTGAGTGGTTTCCCATGAATGATGAAGATATTTTATGTTATGTTGAAATCCATCATATTGATGCTGATCCTGTCTTAAGCAAAAAGTGATGATGTCAGAGGTCTGTCATGCGAGACTCTCCTACTTGACAGTGCTTGCGGCCTGCCGTGTTTTATTGCATATCTCCATTGTTGTACCAAGTGATGGTTGCATTAGTGTGTGCTGCCCTATATTGGCAAGTGAGGGTTGTATGAGTTTGATAATAACAGGATCAGCTGTGATAGAATGCAAGTTCATATGTTGATAACCGCATATGCAAGTACATGGATTGTTCATCTCAGGGGAAGATGAATGGGATATATCTGCTTAGTGTCATGATCCCATGACCATAATAACCTATATAAATTAGACTTCCTAAACTAAAGGTTGTGATCATTTATTGGGTGTAATTATTAATAACACTATTTCTTTGTTGAAGTATTTTTCCTTGATCAGGATATAAAGTAAAATTACAAAGAATTTACAACAGCACTAGTGAAAAGCAACCAAGAACAGGAACTAACTGTTGTGCGGTACATAAAATAAAATTATGTGTTGGAATCATTGTTTTATGAAGTGAAAATACAAAGTAATGTACAAGCTGCACTAAAGAAACAGCAAACTAGACATATTATCTACTGAACCAGCTACATGTAACTGAAGAGCAGGGTTCAGTTCTAGACGGAAATGCCAAGAATATTTCATCTGATTATTTTACAGCTTTACATAGACAATTTTGTTTATGATAACTTTTGTTGATCTTTTTCATTTTTATTTATTTTTTGTTTATTTCAACGACCTTACCACTGAATTGGAATTGGATTTGCAGGTTGCTGAATGGATTGCTAGCCGTAGAAATTATAAATTGGCTCCATCTGATTGTGCTGTCCGCTTAGACTTGATAGCTAAAGTGCATGGAATAGTCAGTGCAGAAAAGTTTTTTGAATGGCTTCCTGATAAAGCAAAGAATAAACTCACTCTTGGTGCACTTTTGAATGCCTATGTTGGTGCGAATATGACTGCAAAAGCAGAAGCAATCATGGAAAAGATAAAGGAATTAGGTTATGCTCCTGATACTCTTACTTACAATTCAATGATGAATCTATATATGAACACACATAAGTTTGAGAAGGTGCCATTAGTGATCAAGGAGATGAAGAAAAATGGTGTTCCACTCGACAAATTCTCTTATAGCATTTGGCTGACAACTTGTGTGGCTATGTCAGATGTGAACAAAATGGAGGAGGTAATAGATGAAGTTAAAAATGATATAAATGTTAATACAGACTGGACCATTTATAGCACTCTGGCAGCTGCATACATCAAGGTTGGCATCCTTGACAAGGCAGAATTTGCTTTGGAGGACGTAAAGAATAAGATGCCTCAAAGTGACCGTTCTGCTTATGAATATCTAATTACTCTGTATGCCAATGTTGGCAAAAGAGATGAAGTGTATGAGGTTTGGCATTCTTTGAAATTGGCATTTCCTAAACCTAAAAACCGGAGTTATATGTGCTTGCTTTCTTCATTGGTGAAGATAGGGGACATTGAGGGTGCAGAGCAAATTTTCAAGGAATGGGAGTCTGTTTGTGTCAGATATGATGTTAGAATGGCCAATATCATTCTTAATGCTTATGTCAAGAAAGGGTTGTTGGAAAAGGCAGAATCACTTCTAGGCAATCTCTTAGAGAAAGGAGGCAAACCAAATTTCAATACCTGGGAAATATTGGCTGAAGGATATATACATAATGGGAAATTTGAGCAGGCTGTAGCATCACTGAAGAAATCTGCATTGGTTGGAAAAGTTGTGCCATGGCAGCCAAAGCCTGTCAATGTGTTAGCCATTCTAAAACATTTTGAGATTCATGGAGATGTAGAAAATGCAGAGGATCTTCTAAAATTACTCAGAGATCTGAACTGTGTAGATACAGAGATGTATAATTCATTGATACGGACATATGCTAAATCTGGTAAAGCTGACCCTGGGATATTTGAACTTATGGAACAGGATAAAGTCAACCGCAATGAGGAAACTGACATGCTGCTAAAACGAGCCATCAAACCATAAAAAATAAAATGTTTCCAATCCATGTATTTTTGGAGCATATCATGACCTTGTGGCTAATAATTAAAGAAATGGTTATCATTTGTATTAAAGTCACGCTGCGGCCGCACCATACAACAAGTTAATACAAATCAAAATATAATGTTTGATAACAGATTTTCAAAAAACCCAAATTTCAAAATGACACTGCCTACTATATGAACCTTTTTTGCAGTTCTGTCAACATAACTGAAAAGTGTACTGGTGTAGAGCTTAATAAACTGATCTAGCAATAAAACTACCTTACAAAACATAAAGAAACCTGGGCTTAAAAGAAGACATTCCTGCTGAGGGCTGTTTGTTTGATATCCGCCTGAAGTTTGACCTCCAGGGCTCTGCATTTTCATATACCTTTTCTCCATACACTTGCTGATCTATTTATTCATCCTTAAGTGCTGCTGTGACAGACTCAATGGAAATCTTTGGAAGGGAAGCAAGGGGGTGAGAACTCCTGAGTCCTAGCAAGACCCAGAACTAATTCAGAGCATGTTGAAGTCGGCTTCCAACTTTTCAATTCGCTTGCTTTGACAAGCCATTATCGCTGATAATTCAGCATTCTTAGATCTTTGTAAGGGAAGCCAGTGGTTGAGAACTCCCGAGTCCTAACAAGACCCAGAACTAATTCAGAACATTTTGAAGTCTGCTTCCAACTTTTCAATTTGCTTACTTTGACAAGCCATTATTGCCGATAATTCAGCATTCTTAGATCTTTGAGAGTCGATCTAAAATGCCATCCCACTGCTAAAGTGAGAGAAGGCCAACTGAAGGTCCTCAATTTGGCGAACATTCTCTGAACCTGATGCAGATCAAAGAATTTACATGGGATACAGTGACTGGAATGTCTGTGCCCCTCCATGCTTTTAACAACCTTGGAAAAGAGCCCAAAGCCAAAACCAAAGGGAGAACCAAGCAGGTTCCAATATGGAGCAGCCGAAGAGAACCAAGAACAAGATCAAACTAAACCCTTACTCACAAAGAGGAGAAAACCAAACCTAGGCCGCAGAGCTTTACTAAAAATTGGAATGCAAACAAATCAAATTGGGCCTTTAACCAGGTCAACCACCAAGAATACCTTCAACTGTAACATATTCATACAACTTGACTGAAATGCATATATAAAAAAAATTCTTTCATACCAGTGATGGGCCATGTATCCTCCTATATCATTCATTCTTAAGCTTAATTGTTTTATGTATAGGCCTTTTCCGAAATAAAAGGTCCTTTTCGCAATTCCGTTTCCGCATGTGGACTTTGGATTCAGAACCTCATGCTGCTTTCTATTGTCCCTTCTCACTTTTCGCCTTCCGCATTCCGTAAAGTGGACTCCGGGTTGCGGAAAACCCATATTACTTTATATTTTCTTTTTCGCCTTCTGCCTTCCACATTCTGTAGGGCGGACTCCGGGTTGCGGAAACCCATATTACTTTATATTCTCTTTTTCGCCTTCTGTAGGGCGGACTCCGGGTTGCGAAAACCCATATTACTTTATATTTTTTTTTCCGCCTTCTGCAGTGCGGACTTTGGGTTGTAGAAACCCATATTACTTTATATTTTCTTTTATGCCTTCTGCCTTCCACAGGGCAGACTCTGGGTTGCGAAAACTTATATTACTTTATATTTTCTTTTTCGCCTTTCACCTTCCGCATTCACACTGTCACGTCCCCTCTCGTCAGTTTAGTGCAATGGAGAGGATGCGACGCTATAACCGGGCATCTAGCCCCATGAACATAAGCAAAATGCATTGGAAGTAAAAGACATGTAGATGTATAATGTAGGAAAATACAACGGAAGTAAATCTCTACTTGAACCTCTAGCAAGCATTCAATACATTCATAATAATTCTTAAAACAAATACATTGCAAAATTAATACAAGAGAGTACTTATCTTGAAAATGAGCTGCCTCGAGCAACTAGATATGTCACTACAACGTTCCATCCAACCATAGGCTAGTTGTGCACATCAATCTCTCAACACAACTGCCACCCCCGAGCTAGGCATGATTTCTAGAAGCAAAAATGGAACAATAGATTCACACATAACCAAATACACACTAAGGTTCAACCAAGCCAGTCTACAATTGGGTTTATCAGTCTGTTAAGGTAGTGGAAAGGAAAAATTGCTAAGCCAGTGAACTCAACCACAGAGCTATGGATACCTCTACAAGATCTATCTAGCTTGGTCTCCACAATACCCACACACCTGACACAAGGAAGTATTCCCTTCATTGTTACACAGTCCCTCAGGCCATACCTTCCATTCTAGTGTTCTCCAAGGTGTGCATAGAAGAATAGCCAACCCATTTTGATCTTTTGTGAGATTCCTATAATACCCCAGTTTTGACCCTATGGTATTCAATTATACATGATGTAATTACTGTATGTAAATCATGGTGAGGAGCTCAAGGCCAAGGCCTTGCCATTGATGAATGTTTTGTGAATAGGTGATCAAGGTTGATACCTATGGTGATAGTGCTAAGCCAAACACAGTATATATCTTTTGATATAGCATGTAAATGTACAAATTAATAAAATACCACAGCTAGCTATGGAACTGCAACATGAAAGAGATGGGGGCATGATTCCACAAGGGCATAGGGTGGGGAGATGTCCAGCAAATGCCTGGTGAGAGATTGCAGGTTCAATCCTCACGAAATTCTTGTTTGAAAACCTTGTTGTTTTGTCGCCCAAGTCACCCAAGCGGATGTGAAATCAGAATTAAATCATTTTCGATAGAAATTTCGCGCCTGCTAGTTGATGTTAATTAACTTGCTAGTTGACTTAGTGGAATTTTTATGGGTCGTTGGATTTGTGTACCCACAAGATCAACGGTGGACTCCAAACTTGCTGAAGCGGATTACATTAGAATTACGTGCACATCAAGAGTTTGTTAAGACTTGCTAGTTGAATCAGCGGAATCGCTGAGGGCCGTCGATTTGTTTGATGTTTGATCTCAGCCATAGATATGTGTAAAAGTTGCTCGTTCTTTGACCCGTCTACCTTGCTTCGTTCTCGGTACCCGGTCATTCAATTTTCTTGCAGGAAAAAATAGTTGAGGCAGTTAATTCCTTGGGCAGAGCAGGGCATGGCAGTCTGATGGCTTGACTGAGCAAGCCCACAAATCTACAGGTCTACAGCTTGGGGGAACCCATATTCTTGCTTTTGTATCAAACAAACCAATGTGAATGCGTGCCCATTCCATTGTCGGGTTTTAACCTACGCATTGTTGTTCATTTCTAGGATTCATTCATTCATCCATTCCCTCTTGGATCGTTCATTTTGGCTCTGGAGACACACAGTGTGGTGGTTTGACTATCCTGCGTGCGGGAGTATAGCTCCGCAGTGTTTTGTCTGAGTGACATTGGGGTATGAGACCCTGTTTTATCTGTGTTACAGAGTGAAGCCTGTATGGCAATGTTTTCTTTGTTGTGTAGTGCATCCATGTTTTGGTTTGAAGGCCTAAGAGTGGAGTAGGGCCATAATTGGCTAATAAGCCTAGTAAATAGAGGAACCACAAAAAGATCAGAGGGGCTGGTAAATCTAGTCTGCACACCCGTGTGAGCACTCGAGGGAAGGTATGACCTCAAGAATTGTATAAGCGGAGAAATGAATACTTCTTTGTGTAGGGTGGGGTGGAGTCGTGGAGACCAAGCCAGATGTAATGTAGGTATCCTTAGCTCTGGGGTTGAGCTCATTAGCCCAACACTTCTACCTATCCATTGCCTTAGCAGCTTGATAAGCCCAACTGTTAGTTGGTTTTGGTTGTTCTATTGTGTTTGGCTTGTTGTCTTAGTAGCCTGTGAATCTCAATTGTTTATTGGCCTAACTGAACAGTCTGTGAAACCCAACAGTTAGTTGGTTTCTTGTGTTTTGATGTGTGTTAGTTGTGTGTAAGCCTGTTGTTCCCAGTTTCTTGTGGAAATCATGCCTAGCTTAGGGGTGGTAGTGTGTTGAGAGATTAATGAGCACACTGGCCTATGGTTGGGTGGAACGTTGCAACGACATAGCTAGTTGTGGGACAACTTAATCATTAAGATAAGAATCTCTGTCACTCTGTTCATGCAACATAGTTGCTTATGAATGACTATAGTGGTTATGTAGAATGCTTATGAATACGATGAATTACTATGTTCATGTTGAATGCTTGTTGATGATTAAGTAGAGGTTACTTGTGTATGAATGTCCCTAGAAGCCTGTATAGAGGTCAAATTGCATCCGACTTAGTGTTTCTGCCCCTTGGAATCCGCCTACGGAAGGCGAAAGGAAGAACCGGAAAATGAAAAGTTGGACAAGGCAGATTATGGTGTTTCTGCACCTCAAGATCTGTAGCGGAAGGCAGAATGTGGGAGGCGAGAGAAAGAAGTTTAAATCCAAGCAAATTTTGGGATTTTCGACTTTTGGGATCCGCCTGCGGAAGGCAGAATGTGAAAATCAAGGGAAAAGATAAAGTAACAAGCGATTTTTCCGACTTCCGGGATCCGCATGCGGAAGGAAGAAGGTGGAAACCCGGAAAAAGGTTAAGGTAAAAATTTGGTCTTCCTATTCCCGAGTTTCACACTGGAAAACAGAAAGGCGGAAACGAGGATAGAGGTTCCGTCATTTGATGCTTTTTCGACTTTCGATTTCCGAAGTGCAGAAGGTGAAAGATGGAACGATGGTTGAAAGACTCCGTCGAGAGTTATGTTTCCGATTTCCGAGTTCCGAAGTGCGGAAGGCGGAAAGGCCGTTGAATGTTCCGTCGCACATTTGAGTTTCTGAGTTTCGAAGGACAAAAGACAGAAAGCAGAAGTGCGGAAGGAAGAAAGTGAAAGTGCGGAAGGTGGAAGACGGAAAGGTCGTTGAATATTCCGTTGCACATTTGAGTTTCCAATTTTTGAGTTCCGAAGTGCAGAAGGTGGAAAGGCCGCTGAACGTACCTCGCACATGGAATTTCCGATTTCCGAGTTCTGAAGTGCGGAAGGCAGAAAGGCCGTTGAACATTCTTCGCACATGGAGTTTTTGATTTCCGATTTTAGAAGTGTGGAAGGCGGAAAGTGGAAGTACGGGAGGCGAAAGACGGAAAGCGGAAGTATGGGAGGCAGAGGGCGGAAGAGAGATTAAGTATTGTCCATCGAATTTTATATTTCCGATTTCTGAGGTTGGAAGGGTGGAAGTGTGGAACGCAGATTGCGGAAAGACAAGTTCAGTGTGGAAGAATCCATTCCGGTCGCAGAAGGGATCTATCAAGGGCGGAATGACTGTTACAATGATGTACAGGGGTTCCTAAGCTTGGAAATGAAGGTGGAAGTGTGAGTTAGCGTCCATGCCCGGTGTTTGAAAGGAGAACAAGGGTTCTTGAGGCAAATTTTTTTAATTTCTCTGCATATGGGTAGGGGACGTTACATTATGGTGTCAGAGCAAAGTTTGTAGCACTAAGGCCTAAACGAGTCAAGTTGAACAGTTAAAATAAGATAAGAACACCCAGGTTGTGGTTTAATAGAGCTGCTGGTTGCAACATTGGTATAAATGTGCCAAGGTAATTAGTTGCAGAAAGAAAACTACAACAAGAAAGAGTGTTGTTTAGCATAATTGCTAAACTTATCCAACCTGACAAAATGCACTATGACCGTAGATCTGGATTCTACTCCGATCTTAACCGTTCATGCTTGCAATAAGCAGTTGATAAGTAATTTTTGCATTTCTGAGATTGTCTAACAAATGATATTGTTAACACATTTTGCAGAGTCATAGTGCAGATTGAAAAGTTGGTCTTGGTCCGACCAAGAAGGTCAAAGAAGATCAACATTAACAACATGGATGATGCACAGGATCCTCGTGCACACAGAGAAGATGCTATGGGGGAAAAGTTAAGAGATCCACAAGAGAACAAAAAGCAACTCAAATGATGGATATGTGGAGGACCCCATTTGCGTAGGAGTTGTCCACATGGGGAAGGATATGTAAGGCCAACTTACAATATCCAAGAAACTGAAACTGATGGAAAGAAGGAACAAGAGAGTTCCCCAGACGTTGCAGCTACCATAAGAAGCCTGAGGGTAGAGTTGCAGGGTTGCAAAGAAGAAAATAAAAGGATGATCAAGGTGCTGGTAGAGCAAACTAGTTGACTACAGTCACGCTATAGAGTTTGGCAGACCCCCAAAGACAGACAAACTCTGGGCATCGGTTAACAAAGATAGAAGGGAGTAGGAGAAATTCCCACAAGAAGAATGAAAAGCTTAACTCAAGGAAGAAATGTTTCAAACCTTCTCACCTCCTAAAGCAGCAAAGGCAACCATCACAAGTTGTGATTGAGTCAACCAGAGTGATGAGGAAAAAGCCAAGGAAACCACTCAAATGTTGGGGATGTGGAGGACCCCATCTGCGCAAGAATTGTCCACTTGAGAATGAGAATGGAGGTCAAATACACAACACCCAAGAAGCTGAAATTGTGGGTTAGGAAGCAAGGACTATTCCTAAAATTTGTGCAGTGTTGGAAGACGATCAGGTAGGTCATAAAGCAACTGTGGTGGAAGTTGAGGGTGAGATTGCTGAACATACTATTTCTGTTTTGATTGACCCTGGATCCACTCACAATTATATCACCCCTAAACTTGTTGAGACGTGCACTTTGAAGAAGTCAAAACATAAAAGATCATTTTTAGTCCAACTAGCCACTGGAACCAAGAAGAAGGTCAGTGAGGTGGAAAGGAAATGTCCATTGGTCATGGATGGGTTAGTCACTTGTGCAGATTTGAATGTGTTGCCACTTGCGTCCTATGATATACTCATTGGAATGGATTGGTTGGAAGCACATAGAGCAAAGTTTGATTATTACAACAAGACTTTTGAGTGCTTAGATGAAGAAGGGAAACTAAAGGTGGTGGAAGGCATTTCCAAAAGTGATCTCTGGAATGCAGTCTTTAGCAATGCAGTTGAAGGAGTTCCGTGGGAAAGGTTGCAGAGGGTATGCAACTCATGCTTTGGAGGCAACAGAGAATGATACTCCTGGGTTGGAAGGCCTTCATGTGTTGCATGAATACAATGATGTTTTTCATGATGAAATTTTAGGGCTTCCCCCAAAGAGGGACATTAATTTTACCTCTGAACTTGTGCCTGGAGAAACACCAGTGTCCCAGACACCATACAGGATGAGCATACTAGAAATGCTAGAGCTGAAGATGCATCTGCAAGAGTTGTTGGAGAAGAAGTACTTCAGACCAAGTGTGTCTCCTTTAGGAACACTAGCTATGTTTGTGAAAAAGAAAGATGATAGATGTAAGATTTTTTCTGGAACTTGTAGGAAGTTCATGGAAGGATATTTTGCAGGTAAGGTGGAGCCTATGTATAGGCTAAGGAGGCCTGCATGTGAACTTGTAGTTCCATAAGGAGATGACCCTCATAGGTATGTGCAATCATATCAGGACTTCTTGAAGTCTGTAGGAAGAAATACCTGAATGGAGCAGTATGGTTGTGCCCAATGAAACCAAGGCAGGAGATTGCCATGTGCTATGAGAATGATCTCATGACTGAAATCTAACTTCTGAAATTTGAAAATCTATGAATGAAATTTTCATGATGACATTTCATGTGAACTACATGCTAGTATGTAATGCAGGTGAGATGATGTGAGTACACCCCTAGAGGACATAGCTTCTCGGAAGGACGTGTTTGGGAAATATGGCTCCTATGGAAGGATGTACGAAGGTACATTGCTTCGCTCCTCGACTAGCTAGGCGCTGGTATGCATCACTGAGGACGCACAGGGTGTAAGACATCCGGTTAGACTTCTTTTCGCACACATTCACGCCGTAAGGGGACTGTCATGAGAGTGGGGGATCCGTGAAGAGAATAACCCTTAGGTATTATGGTGTTCGGAAAGAAAGCGCCTGAGCATTGGTGAGCACTTGGAGGAGGTGTCGAGCCCTCAAGTAGAGCTGCCATTAAGCACTCACAGAGAGGTGTTGGGCTCTGGAGCAGGGCTACCCATCTCGGTTGAGAGATGCTATACAGATAAGTATTTGGTTTACTTAAGCAACTTTTGTTGTTGTTGATTTCCTGTAAATACACATGAGCATATGATGCAGCCATGGTTTTGAAAATATTGTTATAGATTGCATCCTAAAAGAATGAATGCATTTGACATATGAATCAATTTGTTGTGGTGTCCGGAAACAGAAGCACCTGAGCTTGGTGAGCGTCTAGAGCAAGTGATAGGCTTTGGAGCAGAGCTGGTATATCTCGGTTGAGGGATGTTTTCACAGATGATCAGAGGCTTGCAGAAACTTGGCTACCTTTTAATGCACACCCTAGAAGAGCACAAGAAGGGTGGGTACGCTCAAGGGACTGGATAGCAGAAAAGAGGTACCATCATTGTGTGGGGTGGGGCAGGGCTTGTGGGTGCCATGGTTGTAAAAAACCAAGTCGGATAAATGTGGAACCAAAAGAAGATATTTATGCAAATAAGTATTTGTATTACTTCTTGATTTTATGTCAATATACATGTGCATGTGATTCATCTGTGATTTTTGAAAAATCTTGTGAATCTGATATGAGAATTGACGCATTGCTTGGGGTTTGAGCATAGGTATTGTTGGTTTCCAAACACTGGAGACGTTCCAAGCCGTAGAGAAGGATTCTCCAAGACCGAAAAGAGACTGGTGGTATGCACTGATGCATGCAATCAAGGACCTGGAAGAGTTCCAGATCGTGCCATTGGACAGATAAAGGTGGAGAAGGAGGACTGCAACCCTGAAGATGCTACATGGGAGCTGGAGGATGTCAAGCGATTGGCACATCCATTTTTGTTCAATTTTGCGGAGCACTGAGGGCGGTGTCGGTGTAGCATTTTTGTTTAAGTTGTAAAGCACCGAGGACAATGCTGATTGAAGAGGGAGGGGATTGTAATACCCTAATTTTGACCCCATGGTATTTAATTGTACATGATGTAATTACTGTATGTAAATCATGGCGAGGAGCTCAAGGCCAAGGCCATGTCATTAATGAATGTTTTGTGGATAGGTGATCAAGGATGATACCTATGGTGATAGTGCTAAGGCAAGCACAATACATATCTTTTGATATATCATGTAAATGTACAAATTAATAAAATACCACAGTTAGCTATGAAACTGCAACGTGAAAGAGATGGGGGCATGATTCCACAAGAGCACAGGGTGGGGAGATGTCCAACAGATGCTTGGTGAGAGATTACAGGTTCAATCCTTACGAAAACCTTGTTTTAAAACCTTGTTGTTTTGTCGCCCAAGTCACCCAAGCGGATGCAAAATCGGAATTAAATCCTTTTGGATAGAAATTCCGCACCTGCTAGCTGAGGTTAAACAACTTGCTATTTGAATTAGTGAAATTTTTGTGGGCCATTAGATCTGTGTCCCCACCAGATCAACGGTGGACTCCAAATTTGATGAAGCGGATTACATTGGAATTTCATGCAAATCAAGAGTTTGTTAAGACGTGCTAATTGAGTCAACGAAATCACTGAGGGTCGTCGATCTGTTTGATGTTTGATCTTAGCCATAGATTTGTGTAAAAGTTGCTCGTTCTTTGAGCCTACTACCTGTTGAAGCCTCAGTTGTGTATGTGGCTGAAAAGGGTGTCTAAGGTTTACAACACACAGAGAAAACCCAACAAAAGGCTTCAAGCAATCCTAGGCAAGTATTGCTTTATCCTCGAGCTGTTTGGGATAGTGATCTTCCACGGATACTTTTGTACCCACCGCTGGCTTGTATGGGTTTGATCCACATAGGATCTGTTTCCCAGAGTGGAAAACAAGGTAGTTGAAAATAAAGGAAAATGAAAACTAAAACCTATTTAGGAAAGGAAACCTAATCTGAATCTAAACTATTTTGTAAAGGATGTTGAATTGATTACAGGTTGTCTTGAGGTATCTGAAGAACAAGTAAATGACCACATTGACAGAAATGTAAATGAAATGATAATCTTCTTACTTAAATCACAATTGTTTAATGAAAATTAAATAAAAGTAATTAGAGATTAAATCATTCAATGTAACCTGGATGTGCACATGTTAGTTGAAAAACCAACATATAAGCTGTAAAACTTTCACTGTTAAATCACCTGCAGAAATAGTTAAAGACAGTTAAAGAATAAATTCTTTACAGCTCTATCAATGTATTAACTAGTAACAAAGAAAAATCTCAGTTATGAGAAAACACACTAATCAATTACAAATGAATCACAACACCATCTGATCATTTGGAATAAGTAAATTAAGATTTGTCAAAGAAATTCAATCAAATCAAATACAAGATATAAGAAACAGTAATACTATATTTATTCAGAATCTTGTAATAAATTACATAAACTTTAGGAAAAACAAAGATGTTTTTAAGTCTCTTGTACTAATCTTCCTCCCTCCAAAAGTCAAAAGCCCTGATACATTCGAGAAAAACCTCTTAAATTATTATTATAAAGAATGGATTTCCCTCTAAAGGGGATCTAAAAACCTAAACAAAACTAAAATCCCATAAAATCTCTCCAAACTTTTCAAATATGTAGCAATTCTTCAATATCAGGGTAACTGGCGGATTCAATGCCAAGCTGGGCATTACACTTGTGATCTTCAATCTCATCTTTTGCCAGTTTATGCAAAAATCAAATAAAGATGTGGATCTTTTCTTTTACTGTGAATGGTCATTTGATTGATTGATCTACATCATGTATGCTGACATGATCAAGCTTCTTGATACTCTCCTCCTCCTCATCTCTTCGCTGCTCCACTTGCTCAATCATTAACCTTGGTGGACATCCTTTTTCAATAAGTACCATTGCACGAAAGGATAATTCATCCATGATGTTGTCTGTTGCATACCACTTTCTACTGCAAATGACTTGTACTTTCTTTATGGCATCAGCAATTGTTTCATCCAAGTCTTCCCAGACTCTTAAGATAGTTCTGAATTTCTTGAATTGGAAGTTAGTAAGGAAGGTGACATTATCTGGCTTATCTTTCATGTATCTTTCCCAGTATGTGGCCTCATCATAAGCCTTGGAAGCTTGCTGCCTCTTTTGAACTAGATCTGCCAGAACAACAAACATTTTGTCAAAAGTCACGAGTTTCAAAAATATTATCTAAGGTTTTAAACAACTCACTGACCAAACCATGGTGCTCCCTGTTAGTCCGAATAGCCATCTCTTTGAATTCTTCCTGAGAAAACTTAGAAAACGAGGATGAAGGTGCACTTGCAGTTGCATCTTCATACTGTCTTTCTAACAAGGATACCTTTTGCACCAAAGTGGCATTAGTGGTATTTTCCCTCTGTAGCTCATCTTGAAGAGCAACATTCTTCATTTGAAGTTCATCATACATGTCTCCATGTTGTCTCTTGAGCTGTTCCAATTATTCCCTCAGGCTGATAATTTTTGCCTTCTGCTTGTCAAATTCTCTATTCAAAGTATTAACAACATAAAAATTGGCACCTATAAAAGCTCCTAAAACAGATGCAGCATCTGTGGCATCCACCTGTGGATCACCTAATCATTGTGTCCATACAACCTCATTGGCAAAGGATATGTCAATGTCACTCTGATCCCTGCCCCTCTTCTTACCCCTCTTCACCACTGATTTATCAGCTTTACTGTAACGATATTCTCCCAGAGATATCACAAAATCTTCATTGAACTCATCCCTCATCTCATCAATGGGGTATATTAATTTATGTAGATGTCAGAGAGGAATTTTGAGTGATAGTGTGAGAAGGTATGGTCATAGTAATATGAGAAGTGGATGGAGAGGAAGTAACACTCTGAGTAAGAGTTACTTCAGGGGTTGAAGAAAAGTCAGGAACAAAAGTTTCAACAGATGAAACCTGTAGCATAGTGGTTTTGGGTGATGAAGGTGATAATGCTGAAGTTTTCTCATGCACAGGGGATGCTACTAAGCCGAAAGAAGGAATATGCAGTGGGATTTTGAAAATTGAAGGCACAATAGATGATGGAATGGGCATATCCACAGGAGAAGGTGTAATAGATTCGGGTAAATAGGTGGCATCTTGATAAAGTTGAGACATGAAGGGTGTCACAATAGAACTAGTAGATAATGAAGATAAGGCTATGATTGATGAGAGGAGTAAGGATGAGGATGATGGGACAGACTGAGAATAAGGTGGTGGTTGTAGGGGAGGTGATGAAGATTTTCCATTGCTACCATTTAATAGATTGATAAGATCATGTAAATCATTACCATTACCAGCTTCTACGGTAACAGACACAGGAGAAATCATTTCATCCTCCTTCTCTGAATGTGTCAAATCTATAGTAGAGGTAGGGATGGAAGAAATTGTAACCTTCAACCTTTTGAAAGGTTTCTCTTCAATCTGGGTTTCTTCAGATTGAGCCTTCTTAAACACAGTAATTACTAAGCAACCTAAGCTGGCTGAGGAGTCGTAATTTCTTGAGTGTCTAGTGCTGAAGTCATTCTGCTCCGAAGTATGTAGATAGGCCTTGACTTGCTGATCAACAAATGCTTGTTGAATTTCTTCCATGGGGCCTTTCCCTTTGTATGTAACTGAATTGGTTGCCATGGGTATGTTCTTGGCTGCTAGAGCCTCCTTTTCTTCCTTGTCTTTCATTACCTTTTCTTGAATGTCCAGCTCCATAGCCCTGTAATGTCGAACCCCGTCCCTGATTTCCTTCTGGTACTGCAGGATATGACTTTGTTCTTCTTTGCTTTTAGCCTTCGCCAAAACTTCAGAAAAAGTGTCAACCCCCTGATAGATGAAGTCATCTGGGGTTTCCTCATGAGTGTACTATGTTTTAAAGTGATTCTACTTGAGGTGGAAATCAACAATCCCCTTGGGATCATGTTGCCTTTTACTAGAAAAACCCAGTTTGAGTGACACTATGTGGTCACTGAGTTATGTTGCCCAAGTAGAAGTAGGTATGCTCAAGGAACCGAGGTTTAGAGGAAATTTGGGCCAGACTTTCCTCTTAGGTGCTGCGCATTTCTTATAAATCCCTTTAGTGACTCTCTGTAATGAAATTTCTTCAAGGACTAACCTGTCAGGCACCACCTTAGGTAGCATATGAGCAGCATTGCTACCAAAAATTCTGATATAGGTGAATGACTCACCAACGTACTAATCTCCCATTGTGGCTATGAGGGTTTTGGCTTCAAGAGAGAATGCAGGAGCTTCCTTGTTGAAAATCAAGAAATAGACCCGTCCGAGGAAACTCTCACAGATGTTATAAAACCGGGTTACATAATTAGAGTCCCATAACTCCGAATGATAAATGTGCACAGGTGGAGCTGGTAATACCCAATCCCACCCCATATTTGGGTAACGGAACTCGCCACAAAAGACATCCACAATGAAGGCAGATAGGAAGACGCTGGGCTTCTTCCTGAAAATCGCTTTCTGGAATTTCTGTATGGTAGTCTTAAGTTCTAATGACAGGATTGCATCCCAGGGGAGGGATTCGCCTGTAGTTATGACATGGTGGGCAATGGGGGCCCATTCTTCCTTGAAGTAAGAACAATTGGGAAGATCGTAGAGCCTGCATGGCATCGCTGCGAACATGGAATAAGGTTCTTTGAAACATTCAATGGGGTAAAGTTCAACTTTTCTCTGGAAAAACTTGCGTGGTTCAACCATTCAGAATTTCAGCATTTGGTTAAAATTGAACCTAGACTTGGCAACTTTAACAAAATCTGCATCAAGGAGCTGCTTAAAAGGTTTGAGGGCGTAAATTTTCACAAAAGTTTCAGAGTGGAAATTGGCCAACTACAATCTAGTGCTAGTGTTAAAGGAACGGTCTTTCGGATTAGTGTGGTTCACAATCCATCTGTCTACATCATTATAAGGGAGGACAACCGGTCTCGTAGTGATCATGTGTATACGAGAATCCCTAATTCTCTCATAAATAAGTCGGTCATTTTGAAGGTTTGAAAGGTCGTTGTTGTAAAAAATGGCGTAAACTCGGGACCAATCTAGCTGGTAGGTTTCATTGACCCGACCACTGGTGTCGGAGAAGACACCGACATTGGGGTCTCTGGTAAGCATGTCCTTCTGTAGGTTTTTGCTCTGGGTAATTCGGGGTGTTTTGGATGTTGCCATTTTCTGCTGAGTATGCGAACCAGAAATTTAAAATTAACTTATACAGAAGCAACAGTAAACAATTCGAATTTGGAAAAGCGACTTGATAACTAACCTGAAACCAGAGTGAATGCTGGCAAAAGAGCTTGGTAACAATCTGAAGGTAAATCCACGCAGAGCAACAAATTACAGCAGTAAAAACAGTGAAGAAATCGTGAATAAGACCAACATACATTTTCTTTGCGGGAAATGATTCAGGCCGTAGGATGAGGGTGAAACAACGATCGAGATTAGATTTTGCGGGGTGCGGGATTAAAAAGAAAAATCAAAATTTTATTAATCAGTCAGTAACCCACACTCCGCATTTTGTGGGATGCGGGGTGCGGAATCACAAAACACCAAAAGTTTATTCAATCTTCTCTGCATCCCACATTCCGCATTTTGCAGGATGTGGGTTACGGAAACACGCAAACCAAATCATATAACAAGTGAAAACCCGCTCCCCACATTCCGCATTTTTGCGGGATGCGGGTTGCAGGTTTTCCAAATCATAACTATCAAAAATCTTTCGCATCCCACATTCCGCATTTTGTGGGATGAATTTTTTTTATTTCATTTAACATTAAAATTCCTCATTCCTCATTTTGCGGGATGCGGGATGCGGAATTGAAAATCAATCCCAAACAAAACTTACTTTCTGCATCTTAAAAACATACAAATCAAGCATGGATATTTGGGAATTTTGGCTAAGTTAGAGAGTCCCAAAAGTCAGAAAAATGTAATGGAAGCCAACATGAATTAGAAAGGATTATACTAAGTTACCTTTGTATGTGTGATTGGGCTCCCATGTAAGAATAACATGGGATATGTTGTTCCTACAACAAATGGCGACTGGCTAGAAGAACCAGTTATCTTTGCAAAACAATAAACTTTTCCAATCAAACCTGTCAGCAGTCAAAGGATTAACTTTCAAGAAATGCTAATATAAGAATGCAACCAATAATAATTATCAAAATTATCAATGCGCTTCCATCCATAGTCATTTTAAAGATGATGCAAATTTGATGCAAAAGACATTGGAGGATCAGGATCACTCGGACTAAGGCTGACATAGGCACGCAGTTTAAGTTGAACCTGGGATCAGACCTCAACCATTTTTGGATTTCCACACACAGCCATTGAAACCATTGTTTATTTATTTCTATTTTATTTTTAAGAAACAGTATTGTCTTGACATAGGACCATTGCCCCATGTTCTAGTGATCAGTGCCATTTACAAACCTGACCTGTAAATTGAACAAGTCGGCTCTTTAAGGAGACCTCTTGTCTTCCAGCTATATGGCCGAAAGCAATTACCATGGCTTGGTAACCATCTGGTGATAGTTTCAATCCAGAATCAAGCCCATGATCATAGAAAGGTTGGCCTTAGATAGGGCCCCCTTTTCCTTATGTACAATAATATTTCTTTTGGGGAAGACTGGGGTTTTATTAATTTGTATATGGATTGCAAGACACTACCATGGATTGGTGTCCACATAATGGCAATGTTACTCACTGATGCTTTGCAGATCATGAATGAATTGACTTGTGATAGGATCTCCCATATTCCAGAAAATCGGAAGCCACCTCCCCATATTGTATGGCAAAGATGTCATTCCACTAAGCACCTATGAACCTAATGAGCTGGATCGTGATGAGACCCCTCATCTTGTGATCCACATAATAAAATACATGGCCATGATTGAAATCCAAAAGAGTAATACTGACCAGGTTGTAAAGATATGCTGCAGTGCTCTAATGAGACCTTAGACAAGATGAACCTTTTCTTTCATGATTTCCATCATTAGAGTCAAGCATGTAGAATATATTGGCTTGGATGAGAGTGCATTAATATAAAAAATTCTGCAATTATCGTTATCATTCACATATAACAGATCCTGATACAAGTTAGGGAAAATGGAAACTAACAGAATTCACTTAGGTTAAGAGTATTGAATGTCGAGAAACACTGATTGCCCATCATTTCCAGATGTGTAGAGATTACTAAAAGGTCACCAATATCAAGCAAACTTTCAGAAAATAGAAAATACAATAGCACACCAAACCTATGTATAGGATTGCAACATCTCTTTAAACAAAATACTTCTTGAGCAGGAAAACATTCACTGGATAGGTGTCGACAATTCCTTCCAGTGTTTGTAACCGAATAGTACTAGGACCAGTCTTTTCTGTAACAATGAATGGTCCCAGCCAAAGGCGTTGGAACTTGGTATACTCCTTGTTGTCTTTGTGTTGCTTGTCCCATCTCAACACTAAATATCCCACTGAGAAGTCTCTGTTAGAGGAGGACTTCTCATCATACCATTTCTTTACCAACTATTGATGTTGGTAGAATTTGTTCTCGGCCTTCTCTCTATCTTCTTCTAGATTGAGCAGAGAATCAATCCTCTACTGTGATGGGGAAGAATCACTTTCTTGGACGTATTGGGCCAACTGCAATGAAGGGATGGTGAGATTAGCTGGTAGAACCGCTTCCTTGCCATAAACACGGAAATAAGGGGAGTTACCAATCGATGCCTTCGGGGTGATTCGATCTGCCCAAAGAGCATTAGAAAGTTGGGTATGCCAGTTTTTATGATGTGAAGCCACTGTCTTTTTTAGGATGATTATCAAGTTCTTGTTAGAGGATTCCGCTAGACCATTTCCCTAAGGATAGTAATTGGCAGAACACTTAAGCTTGATCCCCTTTTCAAGGGCATAGATGGTCAAGTCAATGGATTGGAAATATGACGTATTGTCAAAAACAAGATATTCGGGGGTGCCAAACTTGGTGATTATCTAGTTTTCAATAAATGAAATTACCTGATTCGTGTTACACAGTATTAAAGGGACTGCTTAGACCCACCTTGTAAAATAATCAGTGGCTGTCAAGATATATTTGTCCTGTAAAGAGGATACGGGATTGATAGGTCCGACAAAATCCAATCCCCACTGCTGAAATGGGAATTGGACTGCTACTGGCTATAGAGGAAAGGCAGGTTTCTTGACTTTGCTAGCACACTTCTGGAAAGGCTCACATCTTCTGACATTTGCATGAGCGTCTTTGAACAGGGTAGGCCAATAGTAACCTGCCCGAATAATTTTGTGAGCCATTGTTTCACTTGAGAAATGCCCACCTACATGTCCTGCATGAAATTGAAAAATGAAGTCATCAGTTTGGTCCTGTTCCAGTTATCTAAGAAAAACCCCATCATAATTCTTTCTAAACAGAACATTATCAATAAGTTGATGAGGGGTTGATTTCAACCTTAATGCTCTACAGTTTTTAGGATCAAGGGTGTTAGGAGCAAACCCATTATGAAGAAAAAAAATTGATGTGGTTATACCAGTCAGATGTCGCGGTTTCAAGTGCATTAACAAAACTTGTAGGAGTAGCTTCTTCATGTTCCCAGTCAACGTGCTAATATTCAGGATCATTTGAGTGGGAGGAGAGCTGGCATATCCCTTGTCCTCTGACTATCTTTGCAGGTTTGATCTCCAGATCATATTCTTGGAGGGCGGTCATCCAATGAGCTATTTTTTCTCCCAAATCCTTTTGGACGAAGACATTGCAAACGAACGCATATGGGACGATCACCTTAGTCTTTGACTTCAAAAGATAAGGCCTCTAATGTTTTACTGATTTGTATACCATGTAGGCATGTTTATCAACTTGCGAATTAGAGTTCAACTCCTTTGAATGTCGAACTAAAAAAGGAAATGGGGATCTCAATGTCCTCATGATTTTTCGGTGTTAGGACAGCTGCATAAGAAAATTTAGTAGCAAAAGTATAGAGTATAAATTCTTTACTGAAATCTGGAGACATAAGAGCATGAGCTTCTGCTATGGCTTTCCGAATCTCAGTAAACACATTCTTCTAGTCATCGAACCACTTAAATGGTACATCCTTTTTGACTAGAAATTGCAGGGGTTTAACAACTTGAGCAAAATTTGGAACAATTCTACGAACAAAATTGATCTTACCCAATAATGACTGCATTGCCTTTCGGTAGTTAGGGAGGTCGATCTTGGAGATTGCTTCAGTGCGTTTTGGATCAATGATCATACCTTCCTTTGAGACGATAAAACCGGACAACTTACCTTCTGTTACCGCAAAGATGGACTTCTTGAGATTGAGTGAAAAACCGAATTTCCTGCATCTTTTAAACACTTGTTTCAAAGCAGATAAATGATCTTATAATTTTTTAGAGTAAATGGTAACATCATATAAGTATACAACGACAAAATTATGGATCAAGCCCCTGAAATCTATGTCCATAGCTCTCTGGAATGTGGCTCCTGCATTTATTAGTCCAAACGACATTCGTCTATATGCGAATGTTCCCAAAGGGGTCCGGAAGGAAGTTTTAAGTTGATCGTTAGGTGCAACCAGGACTTGGTTGTATCCAGAAAAACCATCTAGCAGCAAAAACATCTCTGATTCGGCCACTTTCTGTAGGATCTGCTCCATTGGAAGAACATGATAGTTGTCTTTCTTAGAGGCCCGGTTTAGGTTTTTGAAGTCCATGCAGAGTCTGATTTCCCCATGCTTCTTGTGAACAGGAATCAAATGAGCTATCCATTGCATATGCCTGACGGGAAATATGATCCAAGCCGAGAGCAGCTTGTCGAGTTCTTTCTTGACAGAAGGCTCCAGACTGGGGTGCATTTTCCTCAATTTCTGCTGATACAGATTTACCTCAGGTTTCATGGGGATGTTATGATGCATGACAATAGTGTCGAACATCCTGAGTTCATCATATGTCTAGGAAAAAACGTCCATAAATTCCCTGCACAATTTAATAAAACTTCTTCTTTCATCATGGGAACAATGTATTCCAAGATTGATAAATATAGTTTCATGCTCTATTCCTAGATTGTTCGGTGCGTAATTCAGGGTTGAGCTCTGGGTCTTGCAGTTGGTGGTTTGTCTGAATTTATCTTGTAAGTCATAGAACTTCTCCAAACTGATGATAGACTTGGGGATGATATTGGAAGGGTCAGATAGAGACTTCTCATGACCAGCTTCGTCGATAGCCATACCTTCTAAGGTGTTTTGGGCTGACATGAAATCTAGAATATTATGGTCATCATTGAACCCTTTCCAACTTGTGACATTGTCTAATACAGAGGGTTTGTACATCAATTCGATAGAGAAAGTTTTTGGGGACAAACGTTTCGATGGGATTAGTCTAGATGCAGTATTGGCTAATAGATCTGCGTCAAATTTTTGTGATCTAGGAACATTTTTAATATTAAATGCTGAAAAGGAATTAGTCATATCTCTGATTAATCTTTGATAATTAATGTTAGATTTTTATCATTCAAGCTAGCATTATGATCTTAGGATATTTAACTGAGAGAATAACATGCACAGCAATAAAACAAAAGAGACAAGAGACACAAAGAATTTTCCTCGGGGAAACCATAAAGGAGAAAACCCCGCAACTTCCTCAGAGATAGAATGAGCACCAATGGCAGCAGTAAAACCCGAAAACATAAAGATGATCTCCACAACTTCTGTCTCTCTCTCTCACACTGAGAGAGCTTCTCCTCTCTCACTCATGCGTCCCAATGAGTGAGTGTGTGTATGATAAATAGAGAGGCTCACTCTCTATTTATATTCTTTCGTTCACTTGAAGAGCACTCCAACATGTCGGCCTCACTTAACAATTACTTACTAGAGCCGACATCTCTAGGACTGTCTAATAACCCTAGTGGCCCACAAATTGTGGGGACTTTTCCCTTTGCTCAACAAGGAGGGTTAACCTTGACTTAGATGGTGGGGACTATTGCCCTAACTTACAATGACTCACCTAGGGTCGACTTCACTAGGATAGTCTAATAACCCTAGGGCCCCATAACTATGGGGACTTTAACCCTTGACCAATACGAGGGTTACCCATAATGACTTGACATAAATTTTACATTATAAAAACTTCCCGATCGGAACATAGGGGCATGACATGACTTTAGTACATTACAGACACATCCCGAAATAAACATCGGGGTACAATACATAAGAAATACAAGTGAATACATTCCGAAGTTACAAATACATCAACACTCCCTCTTAACTAGGAAGGTATTCTCTCGACACAATTTATCAGCACAAGTCTTCTTCTCTGTATCATTTGAATCATCATCAAGTCATCTTCATCTTCAAGTCATCTTCATCTTCAATTCATCTTCATCTGGATCTGGATCATCACTCGATCTAGATCATCATCACTAGATCTAGATCATCACTTGATCTGGATCATCACTGCTGGATCATCATCAAGTCTGGATCGTCACTGCTAGATCATCATCAAGTCTAGATCATCACTTATTCTGGATCGTCACTACTGGATCATCATCAAGTGGATCATCACTGCTGGATCATCATCAAGTCTAGATCATCACTTGATCTGGATCGTCACTACTGGATCATCATCAAGTCTAGATCATCACTTGATCTAGATCATCATTGAAGCTGGATCATCACTGAATCATTATCATCATTACTGCTTCTGTTATCTCAATCAAATGGTGCTATCTTCTTCATTCTTCTCGTCACAGGAAGTTCTACAGAGTCAATCCTGTAGGCCTACCCTTCATGTAGGTCTTCATCAGTGCTTATATCTGACACTTAAGTCAGAATGGCCCACCCAGCTCTTACATTTGACCTCATCTTGTCAGAAAGGCATGCCCAACACTCACATCTGACCTCATCTTGTTAGAAAGGCCCAACACTCACATATGACAATGTGTAAACACATCGCGCTAGAATGGCTCAGCACTTATATCCGATCATGTGCAAGCACATCGCATCGGAAAGGCTCGGCACTTACATCTGACCCCATCTTGTCAGAAAGGCACAGCACTCACATCTGACCATGTGTAAACACATCGCGCTAGAATAGCTCAGCACTCATATCTGAACTCATCCTGTCAGAAAGGCTCTGCACTTACATTCAACCATGTGTAAACACATGGCATCGAAAGGGCGTGCACTCACATCTAATCATGTAGGAACTAATCCTATCATCGCATCATAATGGCCCCTAGTTCCAGACTGAGCTACCTGGTAACTAACTAGGTGCCTCCATTCTCCTAGAGAATGGCAGTTGCCCTTACATCTGACCAACTCGTGAGAATGGCCAACACTCACATCTGACATGGGAGGAACTTAATCCTTTAGCCATGTCATAATGGTTCAACCCTTACATATGATCAAGTGGGAACACATCCCTCTCTCACATCAAAATGGCTTCTCAGTCCTAGACTGAGTTTTCCTAGTAACTGACCAGGCACCTCCATTCCAAGAATGGAAACAACCCTTATATTCGATCACTTAGGAACCAATCCTACAGTCGCATCAAAATGGCTTAGGACTCATATCTGACATGGAAGGAACCTAAATCCTTTCACCATGATAGAATGGCTCATCCCTTACATCTGACCATGGAAGGAACTTAATCCTCTCCCATGTCAGAATGGCTCTCAGTCTCATCATTTCCCCTTGGAAGGAACCTTGATCTCAAGAACACCAAGCTTCTCCATGAAGTACTCAAACTTCACTTTGGCCATTTCTAGCATAGAATCACACCAGGGCTGATTACGTCCAAGGATGACCTGTGAGCTTCACTAGGACCGATTACATCCAAGGGAAACCTGTCTCATCAACTATGCTAGAAATCCTTCTTTCAAGAGATCTTGATTTGGATCACTGCTCCTCTCTACATCATACAACAAATGCAAGTCAGATCAACCAAATCAAATAGTAGTTTTCAAAAGAAACATACTACCTCCCAAATAGCAAGTGGCAACATCTTTTGCCTCAGCTATAATTAGCGCCATATAGGACTTCTTCCTGCCAAACCAAGAGATCACACTTGATCCCATACTGAAGTAGCACCTCAAAGTGCTCTTCCTATCAATGGCACTGCCTGCCCAATACAAATCCACATAATCTTTTGATTTGCCTCATGCTTGAACCCATAATCAACTGTACCCTTCAGGTACCTCACTGCATGCTTTGCAACCATCAAGTGAACATATCTCAATGTGTTCATATCAAAGCAAATATCTGGTCTCGTATTCATCAGGTACATCAAGGAACCAATCATCTGACGATACATCGTAGTATTAACCGCTTCTGATGAAGCATCACTCAACGGCTTCAAGTTTGATGCCATAGGTGTGGCCATGGCCTTGCAGTCCATCATCCTGAACCTCTTCAAGATCTCTACTACATACTTCCCTTGTCTACACCTCCATGCCTAGAATGTAGTGCATTGACACATAACAGGAGCATCACTGGTCTTCTGCCTTCAACCTTGAAGCAAAGGTTGGAATCCGCTTTACTCTCAGTAAAGCCTAGAGTCGTCAGTAATCTATCCATCCTGTCGTACCATGTCGAACCTAAGGATATTTTGCAGTCACTCCCTTTGAAGCAGAGCATCATTCTCCCTCTGTCTTTCGTACTCTATGCACTGAAACATTATGTATCGGAGTCACAAGTAGCTTCCTCTGCTACTAACATTCTATGTATCCATCTAGGATCACTAGATACCAATATCCTCTATCTTGAATTTTTTCAAAAGTTCTTCTTGCACCCATCTGTGAGCTTGTCATCGTCTATAGGATTTCATCTTCAACCAAGTCTTGGCTGCAAATGTCTCTTTGTAGTTTATGCCTTCTTTTCGTGAGAGGCCTCGTGCTACGAATCTTTCCCTGTACGATGTTTCCATCTACTACATGATGGAACTACGAACTTCTCTTCAGGTATCGATACTGCATCTTAGACATCATTCTTCCTGGTTACTTCTTCATCGCTGGAAGGTTCTTCATCAATGATGTCGTTGCATTCGTTATATTATTCTTCATCTTGAACTGTCATCACTTGTTCTTCAGAACAAGTCTCATCTTTCTTTGCTTGTAGGTGATTATGTATGCGATCTTTCCTACAAGTCAAATGCAGTTGTATGGTTAGAAACATTTCATAAGGTATATTCATAATGGCAAATTCTAATTCATAAATATATGATCATGAAACTACTTTAGCCAATACAACATCCATCCATATCTCACGGAAACTTTCTAGATGCCTTCCATATCTACCAAGACAACATTGAGATTGTGGACTAATCCAATATGTCAGCAAAGAGGTTTCATTCTAGATAAGTAGCAATCGAGAGTTGTATAGCACCATGAGCTACTTACCCATCACATGCATATTAGTAGTATACTATCATTAATGCAAACATCCTATCATGCATAATACATCAACTTAATATAAACAAATGCATAACAAAACAATATCATGAAATGACAATTGAATACTTATCTTTATTTGTTTCGTGGGTAGACTCCTTCTTGAGCCTTCAACTTCATCGTCTTCTTCATTCATGATAGCATCATTTCTTATCCAAATGCTAAGGTGGATAAGAGGTTCTTCAAGAGTTCAGTTCTTCATATTCCGCATCACTTGAGGGATCTTCTTTGGATGGTGAGAGCTTGATTTTCAGTTGCTCCTATCTTCTCTTCTCTTCTTATGAGTCGAGCTTCTTCTTCTTCCCAGATTCTGCTCAAAGTAATTACTTCCTTCTGGCACATATTCATCAAATGAATGAATCCCATGATCCTGGGAGGCCATTCAAGATGGCATCACCACTTCTGCATACTTCACTTCTTCTTTTACCGCTTCAAGTTGTTCTTTGATTTGAGAGACCCTTGTAAAGTATGACTGCATGGTCTCTACATTTTGGATCTTCACATTCTTCAACTGGTTTCTTAAGGTCATATTCCGATTTATGTTCTTCCCTTCAAATAAATTGGTCAAGGAATCAAACATCTTTGGTGTCTTTAAGGAAGACACTTGTAGTACAAGTTGATTCGTGATTGGATCAACAATGATCTTCTTTGTCTTGACCAAGTTCTTCTTATGTAAGGCTTTGAGCCTCATCTCCCTCTGGAACTAGAACCTCTCTACTCATGTAGGTGTCCAATTCATTTTCTTCAGAGAGATCATATACTTCCATGATTGGAAGTTGTTCAACTTCACCAAGCTTATCATCAAGCTAATGTGATAGATCATTTTTAAATGAGAACCTCAAATGAAAATAGCAAAAGAATAGATCTTACCGATTTGAGGTGTCTGTCCTGGTTCTAGAGCTGGCTGATCTAGGGTTTGTCAGAGAAACCCTAATTTTCAAAACTTGGAATCTTTCAGATCTGATTGGATAGAAAGATAGATCTATTCAAATTGAGCTGTCCAATGTACTCCTTTTCTGAAAACAGTGGAGGGAAGCTCCCGGAACAGGAAGCCCTAGTTTTCCAATTTCTTTTGCAGAAATTCCTGTTACTGTTTCTATGGTATCTCTATAAATTACTACTCCTCTCTACCTGAAATTTTTCACTGAGGTAACCTCGCATGTCCCGGATCCAACACCATATATTTCAGCAAAATTGGTTTCACCAATTGGGATTTATGATCATTTTCCCAAGGTGACCAGTTACAGGACTATTCAGAGTAGCAAAGTTGTATGGACTTCCACGTGTCACTGATTCATCCTTTGAGTCTAAAACTTGAACCACAGAAATTAAATTCCGTGCCCTTTCTACAACATCTTCAGTAATTCTATTTGGACCTATGTAGCCCAAGATATAGCAATTATCCCTAGGTGTCCTGTTTAGGGATGAATTCTGGAAGAGGCTGGAACCCTAATTTGGAGGGATCATATCTCCCAGAATGTAGAGAATCTGAGGTTGAATTTTGGATACAGTGTACATCCATATTTTATCTTTGGCCTCTATAATTTTTTATCTTTTTATCCTTCTCCAATCCCACGATATAGCGAATGTACCAAAACTTAGCAGTTTTAGTATTTTAGGGTTTTTCCAACTCGGGGTCAAACTAGGGTTTGACTTTCCCGGAGTTTCACCCAACCAAAAATATTGATCTAGGTCTCTAAAATTCTATTTTGATGAGAAGAGAAATCCTATGCCAGGATCACTAAAAAATTCCTCTTCTGCAAGAAGCCCTAATTTCCCCCACCAAAACTGAAAATGCTTGGAATCGAATTCCGCTTCGACAGAAAGATGCGCCCTTCAATGGAGAGTCAACCTAGCATAATTTTGCTAATGGATTGTGGAGAGAGACCCAAAAAGTAGGTATCCCTAGCTTCTGTAGCTGCACAATGTCTTCTTTTCAGGTTAGCTCTGATTCCATGTTAGATTTTTATCATTCAAGCAAGCATTATGATCTTAGGATCTTTAACTGAGAGAATAACATGCACAACAATAAAACAAAATATACAAGAGACACAAAGAATTTTCCTTCGGGAAACCATAAAGGAGAAAACCCCACAACTTCCTTAGAGATAGAATGAGCACCAATGGCAGCAGGAAAACCCGAAAACATAAAGATGATCTCCACAGCTTCTGTCTCTCTCTCTCACACTGAGAGAGCTTCTCCTCTCTCACTCATGCACCCCAATGAGTGAGTGTGTGTATGATAAATAGAGAGGCTCACTCTCTATTTATATTCTTTTGTTCACTTGAAGAACACTCCAACATGTCGGCCTCACTTAACAACTACTTACTAGAGCTGACATCTCTAGGAGTGTCTAATAACCCTAGTGCCCCACAACTTGTGGGGACTATTCCCTTTGCTCAACAAGGAGGGTTAACCTTGACTTAGATGGTGGGGACTATTGCCCCGATTTATAATGACTCACCTAGGGTCCACTTTACTAGGATATTCTAATAACCCTAGGGCCCCATAACTGTGGGGACTTTAACCCTTGACCAATAGGAGGGTTACCCATAATGACTTGACATGACTTTTACATTATAAAAACTTCCCGATTGCAACATCGGGGCATGACATGACTTAAGTACATTACAGACACATCCCAGAATAAACATCGTGGTACAATACATAAGAAATACAAGTGAATACATTCCGAAGTTACAAATACATCAACAATTAACTAGACGTGCAGACAGACAATGTATCTGATTTCGTACCTGTTTCATGATGATTTTGGAATATCCTACACATTCAATTGCTTTTGCTCCCATATCAATAGCTTTCCTGAGTCCTTTGACTAATACCTCCTCAGCCACGTTATTGGTACATTCAAATTCCAACCTGCATGCGATCATTGTTTTGATCCTTTTAGGATCGATAAGGACACATCCTGCGCCCGCTCCCTCCTTGGACCTGGATCCATCAAAAAACAAAGTCCAAACAACATTATCTATTATAAAGTTGGTATTCACATTATATACATTATGAAAAACAGTGTTGGAGAATGGCATAGAAGTGAGATGAGTTATCTGAGACTGTTTTTGCACATTCTCTGCTGGCAAAACACCAACAGGTAAGTCTCCAAAGAAGGTGTCAAAAGTGAAATGTTCAATCCGATTATAAAAAAGGAGACAGATTCATTGGAACTGTCGAGATCAGTTACAGTTTGTTTCATGAAAGGTTCTCTGTCAACTTTGAGTTTGTTAAGCTGCCCGTTGAGTGGTAACCACAGGTGAGACCAATATGTAGCAAAGTAACCTTTTAGTTTTTCTGAAAATCTCGACTTAACCACACACCATAAGTCACTGGGATATTTGCAATTACAATATCAATAGTCTGATGTATCCTAGGATCTGTAGATAATCTGAGTAGAACATTCTTCAGTTTTCCTGCAACTTTGACTTTAGATCTGTCTAATTGCACAATTTGAATTGGACAGGCTTTCCATGTAGCATTCAGTTTTTTACATACAGAAAGAGGCATGAAATTAGATGAAGCACCCGATTCTACCATGCAGTTGTGTACATTCCTGTTAAATATTTCAAACGTTAGTAAGAAGGGTGGAGTACCCTTGCTTCGAGGCTTTGGTCAGGGAGAAGAGTCAAGATTGTTATTCTGAGCTTCTCTGGGTTGTTTGATTATCATGCTTTTGGGAAATGAGTCCCTTATGGAAGGGATTTTGAGAAGGTCAAATAAAGATATATTTTCCTTGACTCTATTCAAATCCTCGGTTAGATTGTATTTTGATTCAGGAATGAGAGTGTCTTTCTCAGTTTGAGTTTTACCTTTGCTGGGAGCTTGTGTCACAGGTGTCGATTCTTGCGGAGGTGGTCCTTTAGATCTAGTATTGTGAGTGTGTTGTAGATTGAAAACTGTGTCAGGTTCTTCTTCCTCTTCTTCTGAGAAGAAACTCACAGTGCTGACCTGCTGGTCATCTTCCTCTTCCTCTTGGGGAGGTTGAGAATCTTGGGTGGACTTATCTTCAAAGGATTCAGGAATTTCTGGTGTCCCTGCAGCTAAGGCTTTCAAGATAGAAAATATCTCTTCTAAGGTGAATCCCTCGCTAGGATTTGGAGGTGGTGGATTCTGAGGAGGTTGGTTAGGCCTCCTAAAAGGTGGCCTATTAAATCCCCTATTGTTTGATTGATTTTCATTGTTTGTCTTCTTAAGGTATACCATCGCGTTAGAAATTCTTTGGAGGAGATTATTCACTTCACTCATATTAAATGGATCTTGACTGGTAGTAACGGGTTTAAGGGAACTATCACTTTTCCTGCGCAAGGTAGACGCTTTTTCAGGTGTGGCGTCAGGGTTGTCCTTGAGACAGAACATATCTCTTTCGACTTGTATGGCTTCAGAGAAGGCATCTTGCAGGGACTCCTTCCAGGCCCTTTTAACCCACATGGCTATTTGGGTCAGGAGACCCTTAATATAGTATGCTATCAGTAATTCCTCAACAGGAAGTATCATACTTGGGATCTTATTCTTTAAATATGAAAACCGGTGATTGTAATCTTTGACTCTTTCTTTACCCTTAGTCTTCATGGAATAAATTTCAATGACTAATTCCTCTGGGGTCTTGTCATCCCCAAAATTTTGAGTGAAGAGTTTAGAAAACACATCCCATGATGGGATGGAACTACTTCTAAGGCAAAATACTAGGTAGAAGCCTTTCCCTCATACGTGTAAGGGAACAGTCTGCAAATCATGTGTTCATGTATGACGTTCCTAAGTCTGATGGCCTGCATGAAAGATTTGATGTGGTATTCCACAGGGATTTTGTCACCTGGATTAAATTTTGGAAGCCACTTCTTAGGGTTTTTAGGCAACCTATGATGATCTCCTAAAACAGACATGAAATCCCCATCCAACCAAGGCCTGCTATGGTGTTCATCAGCCATAGGGATAGATTCTACTGATGAGTCCGAGGATTCAAAATCTAACAATTTGTCTGAGGAAGATGAAGAAGAGGGAGAAGATGGGGGTGGTCGTCTTGCCCAGATACTATATCGAGGAGTAGATGACTCCCAAAAAAGGGAATCTAGATCTAGCCCAGGGGTAGATGGTTCACTGAAAAGGTCGTGACATCTTTCAACGTTTTGGTCACCTGAGCTTAGATTATCTTGATTATTACCTTGGGGAAAATCCCAGGTTGGATGTCCTTCAGCGAGCTGTCTTCAGATCTCAACAACATTATGGGAATTACCCTGAAACAACTGTTCAACTGTTATGGTTCCTAGGATGGGTGATACGAGAACGTATCTGTCTGATCGAGTAGTCTTCTCTTTTCCATGGGTAGCTGGGACTACGTCTGAAGCTTGTGTTATTTGTTCCTTTGATGTAGACGCATGGGTGTGACTACGAGTAATAATCGGATCTCTTACTGGAGGAGGTGTGTGAGTATTTCGTTTAGGCATGGTGTGTTGGCCCTCCTTCTAGCACCATTTTGTTGAAGCCTCACTTGTGTATGTGGTTGAAAATGGTGTCTAAGGCTTATAACACATGGAGAAAACCCAACCAAAGGCTTCAAGCAATCCCACGCAATTATTGCTTTATCCTCGAGCTGTTTGGGATATTGATCTCCCATCGATACTTTTGTAGCCTCCACTGGCTTGTATGGTTTTGATCCATAGAGGATCTGTTTCCTAGAGTGGAAAACAAGGTAGTTGAAAATAAAGAAAAAGGAAAAATAAAACCTATATACGAAAGGAAACCTAATATGAATCTAAACTACTTTGTAAAGGATGTTGAACTAATTACATGTTGTCTTGAGGTATCTGAAGAACAAGTAAATCACCACATTGACATAAATGTAAACGAGATGACATTTTTCTTACTCAAATCACAATTGTTTAATGAAAATTAAATAAAAGTAATTCAAGATTAAATCATTCAAGGTAACTTGCATGTGCACATGTTAGTTGAAAAACCAACATATAAGCTGTAAAAATAGATAAAGACAGTTAAAGAATAAATTATTTAGAGCTCTATCAATGTATTAAACAGTAATAAAGAAAAATATCAGTTATGAGAAAACACATTAATCAATTACAAATGAATCACAGCACCATCTGATCATTTGGAATAAGGAAATTAAGATCTGTCAAAGAAATTCAATCAAATCAAATACAAGAGATGAGAAACAACAATACTGTATTTATTTAGAATCTTGTAATAAATTACATAAACCTTAGGAAAAACAGAGGTGTTTTTCAATCTCTTGTACCAATCTTCCTCCCTTTGAAAGTCAAAAGTCCCTGATACATTCGAGAACAACCTATTAAATAATCATTACAAAGAATGGATTTCATTCTAAAGAGGATAAAAAAAACTAAACAGAACTAAAATCCCATAAAATCTCTCCAAACTTTCCAAATACGTAGCAATTCCTCAATATCATGGTAACTGGCGGATTCAATGGCAAGCTGGGCACTACAGTTGTGATCTTCAATCTCATTTTTTTCCAGTTTATGCCAAAATCGAATAAATATGTGGATCTTTCCTTGTACTGTGAATGGTTGTTTGATCAATCGATCTACATAATGTATGATGACATGATCAAGCTTCTTGATGCTCTCCTCCTCCTCATCTCTTCCCTGCTCCACTTGCTCAATCATCAGTCCTGGTGGACATGCTTTTTCAATAAGTACCATTGCAGAAAAGGATAATTCATCCATGATGTTGTCTACTGCATACCACCTTCTGCTGCAAATGGCTTGTGCTTTCCTTATGGCTTCAACAATTGTTTCATCCAAGTCTTCCCAAGCTCTTAAGATAGTTCTGACTTTCTTGAATTGGAAGTTAGTAAGGAAGGTGACATCATCTGGCTTATCTTTCATGTATCTTTGCCAGTATGTGACCTCATCATAAGACTTGGAAGCTTGCTGCCTCTTTTAAACTAGATCTTCCAGAACAACAGACATTTTATCAAAAGTCATATGAGTTTCAAAAATATTATCTAAGGTTTTTAAAAACTTACCGACCAAACCATGGTGCTCCCTGTTAGTCCGAATAGCCAGCTCTTTGAATTCTTCCTGAGAAAATTTAGAAAACGAGGATGAAGCTGCACTTGTAGTTGAATCTTCATATTGTGTTTCTAACAAGGATACCTTTTGCACCAAAGTGGCATTAGTGGTCTTTTCCCTCTGTAGCTCATCTTGAAGAGCAACATTCTTCATTTGAATTTCATCATACCTGTCTCCATGTTGTCTCTTGAGTTATTCCAGTTCCTCCTTCATGCTAACAATTTCTACCTTCTGCTTGTCAAATTCTCTGTTCAAAGTATTAACATCATCAAAATTGGCGCTTGTAAAAGCGCCTAAAACAAATGCAGCATCTGTGGCATCCACTTGTAGATCACATGATCGTTGTGTCCATACAACCTCATTGGCAAAGGATATGGCCACGTCACTATGATCCTTGTCCCTCTTCTTACCCCTCTTCATCACTGATTTATAAGCTTTATTGTAACGATATTCTCCCAGAGATATCACAAAATATTCATTGAACTCATCCCTCATCTCATCAAAGGGGGGTATATTAATTCCTGTAGATGTCAGAGAGGAAGTTTAAGTGATAGTGTTAGAAGGTATGGTCATAGTAGTATGAGAAGTGGGTGGAGAGGAAGTAACACTCTGAGTAAGAGTTACTTCAGGGGTTGAAGAAATGTCAGGAACAAAAGTTTCAATAGATGAAACCTACAGGGTAGTGGTTCTGGGTGATGAAGGTGATAATGTTAAATTCACTTAGGTTAAGATTATTGAATGTCGAGAAAAATTGATTGCCCATGATTTCCAGATGTGTAGAGATTACTAAAAGGTCACCAATATCAAGCAAACATTCAGAAAATAGAAAAGAAAATAACACACCAAACCTATGTATAGGATTGCAACATCTTTTTAAACGAAATACTTCTGGAGCAGGAAAACATTCACTGGATAGGTGTCGAGAATTCCTTCCAGTGTTTGTAACCGAACAGTACTAGGACCAATCTTTTATGTAACAATGAATGGTCCCAACCAAAGGCATTGGAACTTGGTATACTCCTTGTTGTCTTTGTGTTGCTTGTCCCATCTCAACAATAAATCTCCCACTGAGAAGTCTCTGTCAGCGGAGGACTTCTCATCAAATCATTTCTTTACCAATTGTTGATGTTGGTAGAATTTGTTCTTGACCTTCTCTCTATCCTCTTCTAGTTTGAGCAAAGAATCAATCCTCTTTTGTAATGGGGAAGAATCAGTTTCTTAGACGGATTGGGCCAACTGCAATGAAGGGATGGTGAGATTAGCTGGTAGAACCGCTTCCTTTCCATAAACAAGGAAATAAGGGGAGTTACCAATGGCTGCCTTGGGGGTGATTCGATCTGCCCAAAGAGCATTATAATGTTGTGTATTCCAGTTTTTATGATGTGAAGCCACTGTCTTTTTTAGGATGCTTATCAATTTCTTGTTAGAGGATTCCGATAGACCATTGCCTTGAGGATAGTAATTGGTAAAAAACTTAAGCTTGATCCCCTTTTCAAGGGCATAGCTGGTTAAGTCAACGGATTGGAAATATGACGCAATGTCAAAAACAAGATACTCAGGGGTGCCAAACCTGGTGATTATCTGGTTTTCAAGAAAGGAAATTACCTGATTCATGTTACAAAGTCTTAAAGGGACTACGACTACTTCGACCCACCTTGTAAAATAATCAGTGGCTATCAAGATATATTTGTGCTGTAAAGAGGATATGGGATTGATAGTTCCGACAAAATCCAATCCCCACTGCTGAAATGGGAATTGGATTGCTACTGGATGCAGAGGAAAGGTAGGTTTCTTGACTTTTCAAGCACACTTCTGGCAAGGCTCACATCTTCTGACATATGCATGAGCATCTCTGAACAGGGTAGGCCAATAGTAACCTGCATCGATAATTTTTTGAGCTGTTGTTTCACCTAAGAAATTCCCACTTGCAGGTCCTGCATGAAATTGAAAAAGGAAGTAATCAGTTTGGTCCTTTTCCAGGCATCTAAGAAAAACCCCATCATAATTCTTTCTAAATAGAACATTATCAATAATTTGATAAGGGGCTTATTTCAGCCTTAATGCTCTATGTTTTTTAGGATCAAGGGTTTCAGGAGCAAACCCATTATGAAGAAAAAATTTGATGTGGTCATACCAGTTAGATGCCACGGTTTCAAGTGCATTAACAAAACCTGTAGGAGTATGTTCTTCATGTTCCCAATCAACATGCTGATATTCTGGATCATTTGACTAGCCGGACAGTTGGCACAACCCTTGTCCTCTGACTATCTTTGTAGGTTTGATCTCCAGATCATATTCTTGGAGGGCGGTCATCCAGTGGGCTCTTTTTTCTCCTAACTCGTTTTGGACGAGGACATTGCGAACGATCGCATACGGGACGATCACCTTAGTCTTTGACTTCAAAATATAAGGCTTGTAATGTTTTACTGATTTGTATACCGTGTAGGCTTGTTTATCAACTTGGGAATAATTGAGTTCAACTCCTTTGAATGTCGAACTCATAAAGGAAATGGGGATCTCAGCGTCCTCATGATTTTTCTGTGTTAGGACAACTGCATAAGAAAAGTCAGTAGCAAAAGTATAAAGTATAAAGTCTTTACTGAAATATGGAGACATAAGAGAAGGAGCTTCTTCTATGGATTTCCGAATCTCAGTAAACGCATTCTTCCGGTCATCGTACCACTTAAATGGTACATCATTTTTTACTAGAAATTGGAGGGGTTTAACAACTTGAGCAAAATTTGGAACAAATCTACAAACGAAATTGATCTTACCCAAGAATGACCGCATTGCCTTTCGAGAGTTAGGGAGGCTGATCTTGGAGATTGCTTCAGCGTGTTCTGGATCAATGATCATACCTTCCTTTGATACGATAAAACCCAACAACTTACCTTCTGTTACTGCAAAGATGGACTTCTTGGGATTGAGTGAAATGTCGAATTTCCTGCATCTTTCGAACACCTGTTTCAAAGCAGATAAATGATCTTGTCATTTTTTAGAGTAAATGGTAACATCATCTAGGTATACAATGACAGAATTATGGATCAAGCCCCTGAAAGCTATGTCCATACCTCATTGGAATGTGGCTCCTGCATTTATTAGTACAAATAGAATTCGTCTATATGTGAATGTTCCCTAAGGGGTCCAGAAGGCAGTTTTAAGTTGATTGTTAGGTGCAACCAGGACTTGGTTGTAGCTAAAAAAACCATCTAGCAGCGAAAACATCTCCAATCCAGCCATTTTATGTAGGATCTGCTCCATTGGAGGAACATGATAGTTGTCTTTCTCAGAGGCCCGATTTAGGTTTCTGAAGTCCACCCAGAGTTTGATTTCTCCATTCTTCTTGCGAAAAGGAACCAAATTAGCTATCTATTGCATGTTCCTGATGGGAAATATGATCCTGTCCAAGAACATCTTGTCGAGTTCTTTCTTGACAGAAGGCTCCAGACTAGGGTGCATTTTCCTCAATTTCTGTTGATATAGCTTTACCTCAGGTTTCATGGGGATGTTATGATGCATGACAGTAGTGTCGAATGTCCTGAGTTCATCATATGTCTAGGAAAAAACATCCTTAAAATCCCTGTACAATTTACTAAAACTTCTTCTTTCATCATGGGAACAATGTATTCCAAGATTGATAAATCGAGGTTCATGCTTCGTTCCCAGATTGACCAGTGCGTAATTCAGGGTTGAGCTCTGGGTCTTGCAGTTGGTGGTTTGTCTGTATTTATCTTGTTAGTCATAGAACTTCTCCAAACTGATGACAGACTTGGGGATGATATTTGAAGGGTCAGATAGAGACTTCTCATTACCAGCTTCATCGATAGCCATACCTTCGAAGGTGTTTTGGGATGACAGGAAGTCTAGAATTTGATGGTCATCATCGAACGCTTTCCAACTTGTGACATTGTCTGGTATAGAGGGTCTGTACATCAATTCGATAGAGAAAGTTTGTGGGGACAAACCTTCGGGTGAGATTAATCTAGATGCAGTATTGGCTAACAGATCTCTGTCAAAGTTATTTGATCTAGGAACATATCTAATATTAAATGCTGAAAAGGAATTAGTCATATCTATGATTAATCTTTGGTAATTAACTAGACATGGACACAGGCAATGTATCTGATTCCGTACATGTTTCATGATGATTTCAGAATCTCTTACGCATTCAATTGGTTTTGCTCCCATATCAATAGCTTTCCTGAGTCCTTGGACTAATGCCTCGTACTCAGTCAAGTTATTGGTACATTCAAATTCCAACCTGCATGCGATCATTGTTTTGATCCCTTTAAGATCGATAAGGACACATCCTGTGCTCGTTCCCTCCTTGGACCTGGAGCCATCAAAAAACAAAGTCCAAACAACAGGATCTATTATAAAGTTGGTATTCACATTATATACATTATGAACAATAGTGTTGGAGAATGGCATAGAAGTGAGATGACTTATCTGAGACTGTTTTTGCACATTCTTTGCTGGCAAAATACTAGTAGGTAGGTCTCCAAAGTGTTGGGCCGAATTAATGTCATTTTAATTCTGTTGTAGTAATTTCCTAGCCATTTAATTTTTCAATCCGATGTTCATAGGATTATGAACTACATGCAAAGTATATGTAATACTAAAGCAAAATTAAGCTAATCTAACCCCCCGTGAAACTAAGACTAATCTAATCTAACCCCCATTAAGCTAAAACAAGCAATTGATAATCTAATGCTGGAAGATGAAACACACAGCTGAAAGTAAATTGCATAAAAGAAAGACAACATATGAATAGCAGCAAGACAACACATGTGAGCTCACATTAACCATAAAGCAATCTTAAATTACATCACAAGAATTAATCATAAATCATGAAAGCATCAAACCAATATTATGAACAAAAGCTAAGAATTCCCTTCTCCATATTACAAAGTCAAGACTAACTTCTACAATCTACTATTCTCTAAGATAATCTAAGATCTAAAATATTCTAAGATAATATCCACTAACAAATGAAGAGAGAGCACTCTCTTTTATACATGAACTTCTTTGAGAAGAAGATAACCATCTCATAATGAGAGATCCACTATTCACTCAACCACTAAACTACTTTCCTATTATTACAAGATATGATCCCTTCAAATCCTCCACATATCTTTCACAAATTCTCCACATGTCTCTCAACCAAATCTCCATGATCTTTTCCTTGGAATATTCTTTGCATAACTATCTCCTTGATATGGTGGAGGAGATATACATGAAGTATTTTCTTTGAATTAATCCTTCACATATTCCTACACATTACAAAGCTCATCCATACTATGAGATATTAATGAAAAACATGTTAATTTTCTCATATTTAATCATAAATTCACTTATAATACTAAAAATAAATAAAGTGAAAATAATAAGGTGAAACCCACATATATGTATGGAAATGGTATGATAAAAGGTTAATGGGACAATGAAATGTGAGGAATAGCGGAAGATAAAGTGGATGCAAAAGTGACATTTCTGAGTCCCAACATACTCCCCATTTGAACTTGTTGCATGTCCTCATGCAACCGTGTATGGATCTTCTCAAGAAATTTTGGCATCTAAACTTTGGCTTTGATTGATGATGTCTTTTTAACAATGAATATTTCCAGGGTGTGAAATACATGAGTAACAACTGACATTTCCTTATGGTTGGTTCTTGTGTGACAACCATGAATATAAAGAATGTTGGTTCTTGTGTTAACAACATTCATTTCATGATAGCCCCAAGAGTTAGCTCAATCGGTCGAGTACTCGTAGTTAGGCCTCCCAGCATGTGAGGTCGTGGGATCCATTCTCATCGACTCTCTTGGGGTTAGGCACGTAGAGGCCGTGGGTGTGAGGCACCTTCGGGTGGGTCCGCCAGAAATTATTCCGTGGATGTAGCCCGTAGGTCAAGCCGGCGCGTGAACCACATTGAAAAAAAAAAAACATTCATTTCATGATGTGAAATGCATGAGTAATAGTTGACATTTTCCTTATGGTTGGTTCTTGTGTGACAACCATGAATGTAAAGAATGTTGGTTCTTGTGTTAACAACATTCATTTCTTCATTTGTTTTTTAGCTGTATAATAATTTAACCATACATTCACTGAAAATGATAAGCTATTAATGTGCATAGAAAGCATAATTGTGCATAAGAAATCCTTTTCTTTATTTTTATGAATCATGCCAATATGTATATCAATGTGTATGAGGCAAAATGCAATAGAGGATTTGTCGGAAAAGAAATGCTTGTGAATGGTAAATGAGATGAAAAATGGGTGATGGTGGTGAAAAGAATGGAATGATAGTAGTGAGTATGTATTGAATATAGTTCCCCCTCCCCAACTGATGTGGTTGCATGTCCTCATGCAACCTAGCATGGGATGTGAAAGAAATGGAGCATGGTGAGGGAATTTTCCAAATTATTCATTTCTAGCATGTAAGGAATTGCATGATTAAAGTTTAGAAAACAACATACCCCCACTTACCCAAAAAGTAGATGAACGATGGAACAGTAATGTAGCTGATGCCGCTAGATCGTGGAATGTGTCACTGCTACAGCGGTTGTAACTACTGGATCATGGGTAGTAAAGGAATCGAAACTGCTGCTGCTGAATCATGGAGAATATGTCATGTCTTCCAGATAAAAATGTAACTGTAAATGTTGTTGCGATTATAACTGCTGTAATGTGAAGTGGAGGAATCTGAACTACTGCTGATAAATAATGGAAAATGTGGAAGGCAGAAAGTGGAACTGTGGTACACTCATAGATCTGAAGTCATGTTTCTGCAACTGCTGATGGAGTCATGAAAAATAATGTATAGTCTTCACCCCCTACAAAACCCGATGGTACAATTCTAGTCATGCGAATAAATGTGTCGAGGTCGAGCATGAAGAGAAATCATTGGATTACCGGCCATTGATGAATGCCATTAACCAATATGAGGGAACTCACCAGTGATGTCAATGAGTGCCAAGGTACCCAAGTAAATCTTGCGAAGTGCGAATAGATGTGATGATGTCGAGCCACTTGCAAGATCTGACGATCAAGGGACATTGATGAATTCCCATGATTGTCAGCGAGAGAACTTGCCATTAAGGCATGCAAGCCCCTAGGTACTCAAAATGAACTCTAGTCTATATCCCAGATGAGGTGATGAGGTTGATGGGGCAAGACTTGTTGAAAGGTGGGCCTTAAGGAATCCCACATCAGTCAACATGAGTTGGTATAAAAAGATTGGTAGGACTATCAATGAAAAGATCTCACAGTCAAGTAGTGGATATGGCAAGGCCATGTAGTCATGGAAAGGGAGCTGGTTTTATTCAGAAGGAAAACTGGAAAGGAAAAAGAGGGAAAGATGAACTGAAAAATATAAAGGGATGTATGCAACTCAGAAAGATATGTATGTGTGAAGTCATGACAGATAAAGCGATGGAAAGTGGACTTCAAGACATGGATGATGAAGGTGCTTTGAAGGAGAAATATGGATAAACAATCATGATGCAATTTTATGGATGGTTTCTGTGTAACAACCAACGTTATGATGTTTATAAGCAAACATCATGAGTAACAAATCCTTCAGGTTGTCTATCAAAGCATGTTTCTCAAAATTTTTGTGTTTCTTTGAAAAATCACTTCAGCATCAAGATGCGACTGTCTCTGAAACCTGAAAAAAAAACTTTAGTACAAAATTCTGCATGAAAACTTATTAGTGAATATGTATTGAATATAGTTCTCCCTCCCCAACTGATCTAGTTGCATGTCTTCATGCAACCTAGCATAAAAATTGTGAGAAGTCCGTAAAATAAAACATATCATGCAGAAAGAAGTACATAAGCTGCAAAGAAAATTACCTGTTTCCCATGCTGGGTTCATCTGCGATTATTGTCAAATTGACTTTAAGAAAAACAATTCAGCATTAATCATAAAAGCAATTTTAGGAAAAATGAAAACGCCCATTTGCAACTTTATTTTTGTTTTGGTTGTTCTTATTTTTAAATTTTTTTTTTGTGATATATATATATATATATATATATATATATATATATATATTCTTTTGCAAAATGTAAAACAAAAGAAATAATTTTTATAATTTTATATATTTTTCTTGTTTTTGTTTTATATTTACAACACACCAAAATAAAATAAAACAAAAATAATGGCAAAAACACTTAAAATTGAATTTATCCGATCTGCGTTCTTGGGCATTCATCATTTAGATTTTAAAAATTTTAATAGATGTAACAGCAGGCTGCAATAGCTAGCTGCGACAACGGCTGCAACACCTGGCTACAATAACGAGCTGCAACAGCCAATTGCAACAGCGGCTGCAACACCTGGCCACAACAACGAGTTGCAACAGCCAGCTGCGACAGCGGCTGCAACAACCAGCTACAACAGCGACCACAACAACTGGATGCAACAGCCAGCTACGACAACGGCTGCAACACCTGATTACAACAACGACTGCAACAACCAGTTGCAATAGTGAAGAAAATTTCTGCGTTGTGAGAAAATTAGTTCATTCTGCACTTTTATGGATTTAAAAATCAAATATCCTGGAAACATTGTCAATGAGGCATGTTTTTTTTTTAAATTACGTGATTCATGACAAATCATTTCAACAGCAAAATTGACGATCTGAAAATGTTAGTACTAAAACTGCAATTAAACTTGTGAGATTATTGTAAAATGCATGAATTAGTACGAAGGCAAGAAAATTGAAATTCATAAATAAAGTGCGTTTTTACCTTTATATTTGTTTGTTGTTATTCAAGAAACTCTCGGGGATCGCTTTCCTCCTTTTTGTGGTCTTAATACTGGTCTACTTGCTTCTGCGATCACAATTTCTTTAGCAACATAATCATTAAGGAACCAATTGCACAGAAACCAATTGCGTCATGATCTGGAAAATATATATTAAACCAGCAAGGATAATTTATTGGATGAAAGAAGAATACACTGTCATTATGGTATAAACTCAAGATGCATATTCATCAATCACATAAAGAGGCCAAGCCTCATCAAAATATACCCTTTTATTTGATGCTCAGTTGTACTGCGTAGTCTCGCTAGAGTCGGAAGAGTTAGAAATTTGGATCGATTAATTTTATTGGCTCACAAACCTATCACCAGGGTATATCCACAGTTCACATTGATCGACCATGTATTTTGTTGTGCTATCCTTCTCACCATAATTCAATCTTGTTGACTGTATAAATTGCATGATGTAAAACTTATGATGGTAGAGAGATTCGAGAATGTGCTATGCTTTCGTCTCCAAACATATTTTGGCAGATTAAAACTCCATGGAAACTCCTGCGTTGCTAACAATGCATGCATGATGCAATTAAAAAATGAATTCAATAATTTCACGTTACCATTTTATGGCATTGATGCCCAATTAGCATTTACATACATAGTAATGCGAGAAAAGATAACAAATAATCTGTAAATGAATAACCTATTATTCCCAACAAGCAAAAACGAGAGGATTCTTGCATAAAAATATTTGGTGCATTATCCTTTGTAAAATGCACATTGTAGCTTGAGTGCTTTCGCCTCCAAATACTGGCCTCATTCATCCTCCAGACCAGCTATCTCTACTGTTATTTTGTCCTTTGCAGGTGATAGTCCAATTCCTTACTTTGATCCTTCCTCATTTTTGTGGTGTTAAGATCGGTCGAATTGCTTCTGCGATTATAATATTTTCAATTGATGCTTAGGGGATTTGTTTAGCCTCTTTTTGTTCTTTGTTCAGCCTTCATATAACTATGTTCAGCCTTCACAAAACTATTTTCAGCCTTCACAAAACTATGTTCAGGCTTTTCTTTGTTCAGCCCTTTTTCTGAGCTTTATTCAGCCTTTGTCCATCCTTCACAAAACTGTGTTCAGCCTTCACAGAACTATGTTCAGCCTTCAAAAAAGTATGTTCAACCTTCACAAAACTATATTCAGCCTTCACAGAACTATGTTTATCCTTTATTGTCACATCAATGGAGTTTACTGTTTCAGCTGCTTGGAACCGGTCGCAACAGTAAATCTGGAAAATATCATTCCAAAGAACCAGCTGTATATCGTAAATTGTGGCTTTGTTTGGATATTTCCTAGAAAATAAGGTAAAGGAGGATTTTACACACAAAACCCATGTCTTGTATTTTCAAAATTCATTTCCATATGCCCGCAAATATAGACGCGAGTCAAGGTGTTCTTATCTGGGATGCATGTTGGGCTGGCATAGACTACCTGACAGTGTTTTGGCAATAAATTATTTGTTTCACGCCCAGTTTGAATGATTCCAAAGCCAAAAGAAAGTGGATTCATAGGGATACTTATAGTAGAAACAAGTTTTAAAAATTCTATGGTATGGTATGCCATATAATCTGAATAACAACCTGCATCCTAATGTTGTTTGTGAGTTTCAGCCTAGACCAATGGTCACTATTTTGAGTACAACTTTTTCGTTAAAAGATGGATTGATGTGATTCCAATTGGAGATGAAAATAGATTAATTTATTTATCTCCAATAGAAATAGGTTTTAAATATAAGAATAATTGATAGGTCAAATATGCCAATGAACAGCTGAGAAATAAGAGTTTTTAGAGTGCATATTTATGATAGGTAGTCAGTATTTTGGGCATATCTCCTTCGTACGATATCGAAATTGAATGATTCAAATTGTTTTGTAAACTATATTAATATGAGAGTATGCATTAGAAACATGTTTTTATAATTCATTCATTAGGTCTCCCAAAACATGACTGTCCCAACTATGTTCTTGAGCTGCCTACTCCACCCCCAGTCAGTATTTTGACCATATCTTTTTCATTTTGAAACCAAATTGAAGAATTCAAATTGTAATTGAAACTAGACTTAAAGGGCTACTTTGGATAGAAATAGGTTTTAAAACTAAGCCCTTATGGTCCCTAAAAATAGGACTGTCGTGACTGTGTTTTAGCGAATTTTAACAAGCCAAAATGCCAAACAAAAATGCAATAGATTTGCATTGTTTTAGCTTGGAGTTGTAGTTGCTTTTCAGCATTATAATTCCAGCGTTTGTTCAGCTTAAAAATAAAATTGCAGACTAGTTTTATTTTACAAATTGAATTTTTTTTTAGCAAATGGAGATAATGAATTGCAAAATAAAGATGAAATCAATTTAGCATGTTGCAAAACATTAATTATTCATTCCTGAAAATTTTAGAAAACATCCTACTTTTTGATCCTCGCGATCGCACGAAGCACGGAGGAGAGCATACTTATTCTAATTGAAAGCAAAGACTAGAAATAAAATCCTACCTACCCTATGCTAATTGGGAATTAGAAAATAGTTACGTGTAATCAAATAGCCAGTGTAGCCGCTACACGCAACAGTAATAGGAATATATTATCTTTCAATTCCATGAATGAACAATGGAAATATACAAAGATGAATGAATTTTATTGTTGTGGCTATGATCTAACTAAACAAAAATAAAAACTAATTTTTTCTAACCTCATACTCGCTTGAAACCATCATTCGATAGGGCTTTCGTAGGCATAGTTTTCACTCCTCAGATCATGCTGCAACTCCTTGTGGTCCTCCTTGATCTCCTGTTCGCATGATTGTTCATCTTGAGATGTGCAGGATTCTTCGTATGTTGATTCCTTGTCCATTGCTGGAGTAGTAATTAAGCTCTCGACTGCTTTCAGGATGTCTTCTTCGTGAGAAGAAGAGACCCCTACTTTTGCAAGGATCTGAGTGATCTTTTCCAAGCTTAAAATAATTGTTAAATCATTTTAAAAAAGGGATTCTTACAGCACCCAAATCTAAATGAAGAATTTAAATAAACACTCTTGCTGAAACAAATTAAAAAAAACACTTTGTACAAGAAAAAAACAATTACTCTTCACAGTTGCGAGAAAACGCACTTGCAGAAATTGAAATTCACACTTGCATAATTGAAACATTCTTTGTAGAAATTGAAATTCACTCATTGCAGAAATTGAAATTCACACTCTAGTGTACGCTTGCAGAAAATTAATCAAACTAACTTCAATCCATCATGCTTCCCCGGCAACGGCGCCAAAATGTTGGGCCGAATTAATGTCGTTTTAATTCCGTTGTAGTAATTTCCCATCCATTTAATTTGTCAATCCGAGGTTCATAGGCTTACGAAGCACATGCAAAGTATATGCAGGACTGAAGCAAAATTAAGCTAATCTAACCCCCCGTGAAACTAAGACTAATCTAATCTAACCCCAATTAAGATGAAACAAGCAATTGATAATCTAATGCTGGAAACACACGGTTGAAAGTAAATTGCATAAAAGAAAGACAACATATGAAGAGCAACAAGACACCACATTTGAGCTCACATTAACCATAAAGCAATCTTAAATTACATCACAAGAATCAATCATAAATCATGAAAGCATCAAACCAATATTATGAACAAAAGCTAAGAATTCCCTTCTCCACATTACAAAGTCAAGACTAACTTCTACAATCTACTATTCTCTAAGATAATCTAAGATCTAAAATAGTCTAAGATAATATCCCCTAACAAATGAAGAGAGAGCACTCTCTTTTATACATGAACTTCTTTGAGAAGAAGATAACCATATCCTAATGAGAGATCCACTATTCACTCAACCACTCAACTACTTTCCTATTATTACAAGATATGATCCCTTCAAATCCTCCACATATCTTTCACAAATTCTCCACATGTCTCTCAACCAAATCTCCATGATCTTCTCCTTGGAATATTCTTTGCATAACTATCTCCTTGAAATGGTGGAGGAGATATACGTGAAGTCTTTTCTTTGAGTTAATCCTTCACATATTCCTACACATTACAAAGCTCATCCATACTTTGAGATATTAGTGAAAAACATGTTAATTTTCTAATATTTAATCATAAATTCACTTATAATACTAAAAATAAATAAATTGGAAATAATAAGGTGAAACCCACATATATGTATGGAAATGGTATGATAAAAGGTTAATGGGTCGATGAAATGTGAGGAATAGCTGAAGATAAAGTGGATGAAAAAGTGACATTTCTGAGTCCCAACACAAAGAAGGTGTCAAAAGTGAAATGTTCAATCTGATTATAAAAAAAGGAGACAGATTCATTGGAACCGTCGAGATCAGTTATAGCTTTTTTCATGAAAGGTTCTCTGTCAACTTTGAGTTTGTTAGGTTACCCATTGAGGGGTAACCACAGGTGAGACCAATCTGTAGCAAAGTAACCTTTTAGTTTTTCTGACCAATCTTGACTAAACCACATACCGTAAGTCTCTGGGATATCTGCAATTACAATATCAATAGTCTGATGTATCCTAGGATCTGCAGATAATCTGAGCAGAACATTCTTCAGTCTGCCTACAACTTTGACTTTAGATCTGTCTAATTGCACAATTTGAATAGGACAGGCTTCCCATGTAACATTCTGTTTTTTACATACGGAAAGAGGCATGAAATTAGATGAAGCACCTGAGTCTACCATGCAGTTGTGTACATTCCTGTTAAAGATTTCAAACGTTAGTAAGAAGGGTGGAGCACCCTTGCTTCCAGGCTTTGGTCAGGGAGAAGAGTCAAGATTGTTATTTTGAGCTTCTCTGGATTGTTTGATTATCATGCTTTTGGGCACTGAGTCACTTATGGAAGGGATTTTGAGAAGGTTGAATAAAGATATATTTGCCTTGACTCTCTTCAAATATTCGACCAGATTGTATTCTGGTTCAGGAATGAGAGGGCGCTCGCACGAAGTTGGTTCCACTTTTTGATGCCACTTAGGAAATCAGAAACGCACTTCCGAAGTGCAAATCAAGAACGCATATGCGTTATTGATGGTACGTTTGAGATAGCCCGAGCCCAAACACAAGGCTAAGGTTTGTGGAAACCTATATCGCATATCCGATATATCGCATTCGCGTTTTTGTAATGTTAAATATCGCATATGCGATACAAAACGCATATGCAATATATCGCATATGCGATATGAAATATTACAAAACGCATATGCGATATATCGCATATGCGATATCTAAATTTCCAAAACGCATATGCCCGACCCTTTTCCTTGTGCATGCTTGTGAGAATTATATTTGTAGATAAATCTACTTCCTGTGATTCTTCTTACCATTAGAGATGCTATTTCTAGATGGTATAATATCCCTCCTATAGTCTATGTTGCATCTTTACCCTATATTGTGGAAATGTAGACACTTGAGTGAGAAGTAGTTTAATGTACCAATTGATATTTAAAATTTTGTCCTTGGATTGGATTTGTTGTTCTAAGTGGAGATATGAATCAATTACAAGGAAAAAAGGATTGATGAATTTCTTCTCCACTTTTTCCAATTATTCTACATAAATTTTTATATGGTCTACAATGAACATAAGTAGACATGTCTACCTCTAAAAAATGTATGTGATACATTATTAAAGTCGACAATACCAATATGTTTCCCTCTTAATCATCTAAAAGTACATCTAAAGAGAAATTTTGTGGTGTAATTTTACAAATACCATCATACTATGTGATTAAATGTGTT
>LPNX010781123.1:134067-162261 GCA_001517045.1 Pseudotsuga menziesii | reverse complement strand
TCAATACCCAAAATGAAAAATACCATCCATGAGCAAATCAAAACATAACATAGTTCAAAATCAAACCCTAACCTAAGCACAAGAATCCAATTCTAGAACATTTGCCAATAAGAGCATGATTCTAAGAATTCATTTACTTAGCAGTTATGAAGCTGGTACTTGTAACTATACCAAGACCCTTTCAGTATGTTTAACATCATTCACCAATATCCAAAATAGCCCTAGCATGATCTACACGGATCAAGAATTAAATTGCCAATTAATCTCTTTAAGGATTTTAACGCTCAATCTAGCACTATCATGAACATAAAGAGATAGTGCTTGACTTGTATATATATGTCACAAGCAAAAAGGCTTAACACACAAAAAATTCAATACCACAAAATCATTATCAACTTTCATCCTTCATTTTCCTACCATGTCAAACCTTCTTTAAGCATTAAATCAATCCTTATTATTCAAATCGCAAGAGAGGAGAAAAATGCCAAAGGAAAAATTCACCAATAACCAGATTTCAATTTGTAAAATTTCAACAATCAACTACAAAACAAATTCAAAATTGATGCCTATGTCATTGATTTAATTTGGATACCAATTAAGGGTCTAGATATTCAACCAAAAGGTTAGCAGCAATCCAATGTGATTCAACAAAAATTCCCATATGCAACGAACTCATATCTGAAGCAAATGATACCAATGTTAAGTGCAAGGTTGTTGAAGGACTGATGACATTCACTTTCAAGATTTATATACTCGATGATTTAAAAGCAATTCTTCAACAATGTTAACGCCCAAAGAGATTACACAGAAAACAAGTCTTCCAAGGTAAGATAAGCCTAGTTTCAGATGTATGACATGGTTGCCATTAAACCACCAAAATGTTACAATGCGTAGATCAAGTAACTAATGTTTATGTCAGTAAACTAGGCTATAATGTTTGCATCTGGTTTTTTTTCATCGAAATATTTAACTAGAATCTCAGGCTTGTTGAATAATTATGAATGTAGGACAACAGAGGATGTGACTAATTAGAGTATATCGAAATGCTTTAAACAGTGAATTCCAAATACAAGAAATATCCGCCAAGACTTGTGTTGAAAACGCAAGTTTTAGCATGGATACCACTTACCAGTTCTTATCCTCTTGCTTAAACCATTTCATTATACGTAAAAATTTGTGGCACATATTTTTAGAGAGTTTTGCAAGGGTAACACAGTTATTCCTAAATAATCAATCAAGCTCCCATTTTATAGCTACCTTGCTATCCCAAAAGGATTTAGGCAAGTTGTGTATGTATATTTACATCTACACATATCTAACCATATTTCCTTACACAACAATATTTCTAAGACTTGGGAGTATACTCTCCTGAGCCACTTACCTTTTTTTTATTTTTTTTATTTTTTTATTTTTTATTTTTATTACCAATAATGAATCCTAGCTTAGGTCCAGGGAACTTATAATAAATACTAGGTCCTCATTAGGTCTTTAGCGGTACTGCATTCCATTATTAACCATCTCAATGCCATACGTGCTACAAAAATATTATTTTCCCACATGGAATTCCAAAAATCATACATCATGTTGTTAATAATAATTCAGTTCCTATATATTATGGTAGAATACTATAGTTCCTTCATCGGTCGTGAGTTTGTCTTGAAAGACTCTTGTACCTTGCCAAGAATTTCCTCATGCAATCTAAATAAAGATCCAACAATCGCATTAACCATTCATAAATATTTTTGAAAGAAAATAAAGGAACTAACCAGATACCTCTGCACTTATGTCGTTGGCCTAACATGGCCATATTTATTGTGATCTTGAGAAGATGTTCCTCCTTCTCCTGCACAACTCCAAGGTCAATTAAACATTTGCATTTGGTACAACTTAAATTACCTAGATTGTCAAACAATGTGGACTTGTTTTATGTTATCACAGAGAAAAACTCAATTGTTAGTTCCATAAATGAAATATGCGGAATTAATTTGAGCCCAAATAGGCCCGAGCGTTCAACTCTCGCTCTGATACCATATGTAATGTACCCCTCATACCCCAAAGGGTTTATGTGTGAAAAGTGTAAGACTTATACTTCGTTGTTGATACAAAATGCGTCTGTCCCGTTAGTGGCAGATTTTAAAAGTCGTTTCAATGAAGCATGTTCAGTCAAAATGTCAAACTACACGTATTGTAAAAACAATCCTTTGACAAATTCAAAATATCCATTCTCCTCTATAAAAAAACCAAACATGCAAATTGAAATCCACTTGTCGAGATCGATGTTTATAACATAAACTGAGCAAGCTTATTATGCCTTCGAATATACATATGATTAAGTAATCCTCTCATGACTTAAGACACACATATACATAAGTCCTAATGCTATGGAAGAGTTTTCATGCACTATCATCTTTCTTTAGATTAGTGGTTTTCCAAGGAAGGCCTTACCTTGAAGTTATGATATAATACATCTTTATTTATGGTGCAAATACTAATCTTAATGACAACATAATATTTGTGGTTGAAAGGTTTGATTTCAGTAGAGAATTACTCATATGCATCTGAATACCTACTTCAGTTGTTTTAACCATATTACAGCATAATTGATTTGCAATTTAAACAATGGGACTCTTAAGTAAATACCCTTGAGGTATCTACTATCATTACCTTAAGCAGAGGATGGCTTGTCTAAACTTTAAAGAGCTAACCATTTTTTAATAGTCATCATTCCCGTAATTCTTCAAACACATGTAAAGCGAACATTGTGCATGGCGTAATAACTTTCCTTTGATTTATATGTTTGTATGATTGTAACATACTTTTAATTCTTACATGGCATGACATATCCAATTCAGTTCCTGTATAAGATGTATACTTATTGTGGAAGACAAAAGGACGTATACTTATTGGAGAAAACACTGCCATTTTCGACTTACAATATCGAACAGATTACTCACTGCTTATTTTTCTAAGTAAAGAACCATATTGAGAAAACACTTCCAATCACACCAAAGGCATGTAAAACATTCCTCCATTCATCTATCATAGATACACAAAACAAACGTGGGAAAAGTAAAGACATTTAGACAGATAAAGAGAAGACAGACAAAGATGTACGTGGTTCACCCAAACCTTGGGGTTACGTCCACCAAAACTGTCACATCCGGTGAAATTTATGTTCATTAAAAGGTTACAATTCGTAGCAACAATGCTGCCATATTTTTACATCATTCTCATAGATTCTCTCCAAGAGTTTCTAACTATTTCCCAAATGTGTCCTTGGCATGGGATCTAAAAAAATCAGATTTGATTGTTGCAAATACAAAACCTTAAAACATATTTTAGAATGATAGTTTGAAAAATTCATGTGTATGGACTAGGTAAGCGTAAGACAGTGGTTCCATGGACTCAGACCCTTTCATCCCTAGCTATTCACAATATACAACTTGGATCTATAATGCAATACGTATTGGTGTGAAAGTAATTCAAGGATCTATGGAGTTAGACCCTACGAATTCCATACTATATATACGATTTCCATAGCTACATTATATATCTACATCTTTTGAACATTCAGGCTCTTTTACATGGTTCCAGTTATTATAGATTCCCTTTTATTCTTCTCATACTATCCCACTGTATACGTTTTGGTGCTTGGAGCCCAATATAACCCAAGTAAAAAGAGCCAAATTAAAACTCACACAAATGTACACAAACAAATTCAGGGGTTGGACATGATGGACTGTGGAGTCATCAATGTATCCCAAAAGGGGATAACGTATAACTGTTTGCACAAGGTCATACTACTACAAGGAATATGAAGAAAACAAACTCAAGTATTAAGCATGCATCCCAAGGGGAAAACCCTCGTTCAAAGGTAGCACTACCGAATTAGATATGCCCTCTAGAGTTTGTGTATCCTTTAAATGTCAATGTTCTTTTTAATATAGTCGAGCTGAGCTAGATTTATGCTCACACCCATATTGATATATCCTCATGCCCCATCATAACAGACTAGACACACAAGTAATTAAATGATCTCCTTACCTTAGCCACACCTTAGCGGTGGGTTGCACAAATCTTATATATCTTCATTAATGGCACAAGATTCAATTATGGATTTCCAACAAAAAGATTGAAAAGGGTCTTCTGAAATGCAAGCAAGGTTCAAGGACATGACTTGTTATCCCCACGATACAGATTCCCACAGTACAGCTCGGTTCACCTAGGAAACGGTTTACTTGGGCACGCGGATTCTGAGTTGAAAACAAACTCAACCGAACATTTTTAAATATGAGAGTGGATACGAGTCCCTCCAACACTTCTCCTGAAGCAAAATCTGTTTGGATTTTTTGTTGGTAGGTATTCCCTTGGCAAACATATACATGGAATTAAGAATTAAAAATCATAGAGATAAAACTCTAGCTGCAAAGCATTCAGACCCTAGTGGATCCACATCACACATAGGTCCACATCACACGCAGGCTTGGCAAATACATACATAATAAAATCAAGAATTAACGGCATGGAGTCAAAACTACGGCTGGAAAACATTCAGTCGCTATTGGGTCCATATCACACGCAAGCCTGGAACTAAGGTGGTCTTGGGATCCATTTTAGATCTACAGCTAGCACTACTACATTTCGACCAAAAATCCAACAGCATTCATGTCAGATTTTCGACACTTCCCTGTCGCATGTACGACACTTTGGTTTTTTTATAAGCGTCGGAAACTTGTCGTCGGTTATCCGACACCTAGGTAACTGTCGGTTAAGCGACACCTAAGTAACCGTCAGTTGAATGTACATCGTCGGTTATCTGACACTTATTAAGCGACGGTGACGAAATTTTTTAACAAGATTTACACCTACAAGCGTCGCTTAACCGACACCTCCCAGGGATAGGCGTCGCTTAACCGACAGATATAGGCGTCGCTTAAGAGACAGTAGTGTATTTTTAAAATACACAGGCGTCGCTTAACTGACACCTATAGGCGTCGGTTAAGCGACGCCTGTGTATTTTTTTTATTTTAAATATTGTGAAAATATTGTGAATCTCAAGAACACTGTAAATATTTCACTAGTGGCACCGCTATGGAAGCATTTGAATGGTGAATACTCAATGCAACAAGGGAGGCAATGGACCCAAATAAAGCTTTGTGCAGTCATAGTCTTTCACACAGGTTATTGCAGTAAAGAAAGGAAGAGCAGAGATACAATCCCACACAAAACAGAACACAAGATACAATACATAACGCTCAATAGGGAATACTCAACTTGTTTTTCAAGCCTGACAAACTATATTGTAATTAGTAATCTGTGTTTCTTGAAATCTGTACTCTTCTGTCTCAGAAATCCCATATGAAAGAATAGCATGTACCGAATCTACAGTTGAGCCTATTTTATCCATGCATTCTGAAAGCACCCAACTTCGGTCACGAATACTTGATAAAAAGAATTGGACTGCCTCTCTGCCATAATCTGAAAGAAACCATTGTGATTTGAGCACTTCATCCTTATCAAGTCCATGCCTCATTGCAAAATGAAGCGCAGCGTCATATTTTTGACCATCTATTAGGAACCTATACATCTCAGGGACTGACTGTTCCAATAAGGATAGCAATTTCCATCCTGAGCCTCTGTTTTTAAGCTTCGAGCGAGATATCTTGGCCCCATCTTCTACATTCTCAGAGCTTACTTGGTGAAGTGACGCAGATGATTCTTCTGATTGATAATGAGGAAATACATTCTCTAATACAAAAACATGTCCTTGAGAACTAGGATTTCTAACCAGCATAGGAGAAGAAAATCTGGGGCTATCCTCCAAAAGATTGTTGGCCCTAGGGATCTCAATCAAATTAACAATACCATTACTTTTTGCAACCACAACTCTCCCCTTAGACCACCATGAAAAAATTATGATGTCATCTAGACTTACAGTATTTCGTCCTTCCACAGAAATTTCCATACAATTATCATCAGTGAGTGAAATTTCAGAAACAGAGAGTGGGTTTCCTTCTAGTGTTAATATACGTAAACTTCCTGTCAAATCCAACATTCCAATATGCCTGCCACAAGATGAGATGCCAACTTTTGGAGCAGAGAATGGTCCTAAGTAACTCTTTGGAAAGGAGAGAACACCTTTAAACTCTGAACTCGTACAGATTAACTCTATATCTAATGTATTTGTAAGGCACCAGATAAAAAGACGATACAAACCTGAATAACAATAAATAAATAAAAACCTCAGGAAGGCCATATTGAAAAAATGGAATTAGCATAAAGCAAAAATTAGAAAAAAAGGTTTTCAAAGATAAATAATGCATGTCAGTATTCACACGGCAATCAATAAATAATGTTGGTATCCAATCCATGAAGAAGTACTCTTTGTAGATTATAGCAATTATGACAGAGCTTTAGAACAAATTTTAAGAATTATGTGAGAAAGAAGCAATATACAAGTTATTAACATGAAAGAATGTATTACCATGAAAAGAATCACCTTCATTAGTAGGCCCAGCTAGAACTAGGAGAGAAAGCTCCTTGTGGTAACAAGAACAAGATATACCTAATGGATATTATCTTCTTCGTTTCAGCTGTTCGGTTGCCTCGCTGCTCAAGAGATTAACTGCACTATTTTCCTCTTTGAGCACAATCCACTGGACAATGCAATTTGATGTAATAACCATGATACTATACCTGGAAAGAGCCTTGTTGGGTTTACTGATTGTAAAGCATGTAAACTCGAAAAGAAGAAAATATAAAAACAAGCAACTGAGCTTCTATTTTCATATTTCTGGAAGGTTATCCCATATTCAAGCACAAGCAGCATCACAGAGACAACTAAGAGTCACAGAAATACCTGTCAGATATCTCTGCAATCCTATCTTCCCAAACAAACAATCCAAAGGCTGTAACTATATCAATAAGAACTAAATCCCTAAAATTTTATACAAATAAGAACTAAGCCATCCCATAGGCATAAAGGCTGTAACTATCTCAATAAGAACTAAATCCCTAAAATTTTATACAAATGCAAAATTTTTGGCACAATGTTGTATATTGGAATTGCTATGCTTGAAGGAAGTTGCTATGGACACGCTGAGAGATAACTTGAGCTCTGTAGATAGAAATCCCCACCTATGAAACACAACTGGCAATGGAGGATCAGGTCTATATTTCTTCTGAGGTCATTCTTCCAAAAGTATATTTAATATCCTCTCAATAAATTAGTTAAGAAATCATGGTTGGTTGGCTGAGAACATTTTGTCTAGTCAAGAACTGGCTAGCAGAGATATTTCTACTAGCATTGAATGTTCCAGTTTTGAGAATGAGAAGTCAGTGTCTAACTGATGATCCCATTGGCCATAGTTGATTCTTCGAATGTTTACAAAACTCACCAGGTTTGTCTCAGACTCATGATTTAAAAATCCTTCACATAAAACAAGACAATATCACTCAGTGACAAGTCAAGCTCACTCCCCATAAATATGACTCATCAATTGCCAGCTCCACTCGCAAGTACTCATGGGTCAAACTGTTTTTTATGGGAGAAAACATGTATTGATGTCTACATTGGAAGAACTCATACAGCCATGTTTACAAAAGCCCAAATTTACAATCATAAACTCAACAGAAATATATTCAATACTCTAAGAACCTTCAATCCACAAAACATAGAAAACTAGCTAATACTAAGTTAATATAATCCTGATCCATACATAGCCTCAAAACTATAAACTAGACAAAACATCACAAGATAATTTTGGAACAGAGATTTCCCAACAACTCTCATTTGACAGTCAGATGAGAATCTTGCTTAGTGAATCATTGGCAACCGAACAGGTCATCCACCAAGAGCTCTACTTCAACGATAGTTGCCTGCTGACAGCTGGGCAAATTGTCCATAATAAGTTCCAGATTGATAAGGACTTTCATTTTGAATTCTCCATCATTTTACCATGAATCAATGATGCTCTCAATTCCAATGTCAACCCCAATTGGTACAAGGCACTGCACATTTCCTACTTAAACCAGTTCTTAGCCTCATCTCTCTCTCCAATGTGGGTCCTAATTTGTTTGATGGTATCAGGTATACACTCATGTGACAATCTTTTCTTAAAACACCTAATCAAGGCCAGGGGTATCAATTCAGATCCACCCTGTTGATCAATGAATCCATTGAGTGAGGTTCAAGCAAAAACTACTGTCTGCTGTACAATGGACCACCTTGACTGCTTGAAGACTCATCCAAGGCTGGCCTCAACATCGAGATTGATGCTCTAGAGAATAATGATGGACATACAGCAGGGTACCACAGAATGGGGAGAAAACACATGGCAGAGAAGGGTAGGAGGGACAAGGCAGAGCCAAACAAGGGCAATGGGGAAATAAACATAAGACAATGAAAAGTAATATAAAATAAGTCAGGTGAATGGTGGGAACTAATGAAAGGCTCTGTTAGCCTATAGACAATCCGCAACTTGATTGGCATTCTTTCTCAAACATAAAATTTACACTCCCAAACATTTGTTAAAACTAGATCCAACCACAACATATAGCTAAGTTTTTACAAGTTATCCACGGCCTGAAATCACCATCAAAAACAATTTCTTAATGCCTTGGTTGAGAGACTCCCTCATCCCTATGCTAAGAGCTAGAAGTTTAGCCCAAATGTTAGTCTTAGGTTCTCGGAATGCATAGAAGATTCATTTATGCAAGGTTCATGGTATCTGTATATCCGAATTAGTCCACTAGGCTACAATTGCCATTAGAGGCACCACCACAAAGTGAATTTGGCCATTGGCAGTGGATACCATGGTAGTTTTTGGATCACTATTGACTCCTCAAAGTTCTGTCCTGTTAGCAGTAGTAGGTAAAATAAGACATCAAGATTATCCCTGAAGAACAGGAAAGAGAGAAAACTCCAAAAATATATAACCATCGTCACTTGCTCTGTTTATTCTCAAATTTACAAAGCAAAATATAAAATAAGATTGACACACTATGAAGCTAATAGATCACTCTATCAGATATTGATGTTAAGGAAGCTGGTGCTTTGCCATGGAGTCCTGAATTGGGCAGAGACAAGTTGCTTGAAATTGAATACTTCATAAGTTTTAGCAGAATTCTGCGCCATAATGTTCATTTTGACCAAACATGATGAGCATGACGGCAGAATTGTCGGATTTTCGACCAAAAAACCGACGGCGACGACTGTGAATTTTTTTTTTTTTAAACATATATGCAGATTTTGTATACAAAGAGCAAATGCATATTATTTGATTGCAGAAGGTGACTCCAATGGATTTCCAAGATGCGAAGGTCTTGGTGTAAGGAAAGGTAAAGTAAAACTGCCCTGGTTTCACACTGGCAAGTTTCTTTTTAAACTCTAGTTATCTGATGAATACAATTGCACTTTTGGTCTGATATTTAGATAGTCTGATAACCATGCCTACAACTTGGAAAGTGTAGAGATGTATCTTATTAGTATTGCATGGCAAAGTTTTGAGGGGAGTCAGATGTACATGACTAGATAATTTGTTGCTCTTTTGTATAACCACTGAACTTCTGTATTGCCATAAAATGTGTGGGATCTGCACTTCTGTATTGCCATAAAATGTGTGGGATCTAGACTTCTGTCTTACCACAGCATAATATGTTGAATAATGTTAATGCAGATCCAATTTCACATCTATGGTTAACAGCATAGTGTGCGGTCAGTTGAACTTCCCTCAAGAGTATGCCAGTTCTGTAATTGTTTTCTGCACACATATCTACCTGATACTTGCAACCTTAAAGAAAAAGGTAAAGATATAACTTAGCTAAAACGCAAGAATAAATTTTAAAGATAGAGTCTCACGATAGTTCTGCATATTATTACTTTTTTACTTAGATATAGTATAAAGTTTTTACAAGTTATCCACGACGTGAAATCACCATCAAAAATAATTTCTTAATGCCTTGGTTGAGAGACTCCCTCATCCCTATGCTAAGAGCTAGAAGTTTAGCCCAAATGTTAGTCTTAGGTTCTCGGAATGCATAGAAGATTCATTTATGCAAGGTTCATGGTATCTGTATATCCGAATTAGTCCACTAGGCTACAGTTGCCATTAGAGGCACCACCACAAAGTGAATTTGGCCATTGGCAGTGGATACCATGGTAGTTTTTGGATCACTATTCACTCCTCAAAGTTCTGTCCTATTAGTAGTANGGATACCATGGTAGTTTTTGGATCACTATTGACTCCTCAAAGTTCTGTCCTGTTAGCAATAGTAGGTAAAATAAGACATCAAGATTATCCCTGAAGAACAGGAAAGAGAGAAAACTCCAAAAATATATAACCATCGTGGTTTATTCTCAAATTTACAAAGCAAAATATAAAATAAGATTGACACACTATGAAGCTAATAGATCACTCTATCAGATATTGATGTTAAGGAAGCTGGTGTTTTGCCATGGAGTCCTGAATTGGGCAGAGACAAGTTGCTTGAAATTGAATACTTCATAAGTTTTAGCAGAATTCTGCGCCATAATGTTCATTTTGGCCATACATGGGAGCTATCACAGCTGGCAAATATCATTCTAGATATACTCTCTCAGCTTCAAACATTATACAAAGAGCATAGTGTGAAGGAAAGGGGTTGGTTATTCTTAAGGCATAATGCATGGCTGTCTTTAATTTTATCATTGCTCCAGGCAAGTTTGTGGAAAGTGTCTCTGAGAAAGATCCCAGTTTCAAGAGAGGACACATTTTGGATAGAGCAGAGGCAGAGTTGCAAAAATTGCTTTAAGTGAACCTAGGTTTGGAAAATTCAAAATATTGTACTACTCTGTATCAGAAGTGCGTAGCCAATAGCATTTTTGAGCTTACACAAATCACTAAGACCATCTGAGACTCATCTTCCAAAGGCCTGATACAAGGATACGTTTAAAAGGAACAAATGTTCACAAGGATAATCTCTTATAAATTTTTCAAAGCAGAGACATAAAAGGTATCCATTATTTTGACTCAAATTCAAAACCACTTCGTCAGAAAACAAACCTAACTTTTAGGAAATTGAAACTACCACCCACTGAAAGCAAATTCAACTTCGCGGAAGTAATAAACTTGAACAAACTAAAAGCTAGAAACTCAAAGCAAATCACTGACTCAACCTTGTTTCTATCCAAGAACCAAAACAACCAACCAAAATGGGATTGGATATTTCAACCTATCCTTTTTATGGCAGGATTTTGGGTTAGCTGTTGGTTCCATTTGATCTCCTCTAGTCTCTATGACCTGGACATATAACACTAACAGTCAATTAATCTGCTCATGTTCATAGATTGTGAATAAAGTCAATTAATCTGCTCATGTTCATAGATTGTGATTTTTGCTCGAGTTTAGTGTCAAACGTTACATTGTACGAAGTAAGCATCTCCCTCATACTGGGCTGAAAAACACCTTGCTACTCTAGATGCAAAGAAAAATAAAGTTGAAAACATTACCATCCTTGAATTTGTACATGATGTTTGTAGATGATGCTGAGGATCAATCCTTCCTTCAATCTCTGGAAGGAGGGCTGTACACACCACCCCTTTTCTCCAAGCTTTCAATGTAAGACCAGTAGTATCGCCGTGATGTGTTATACTCATGGCTGTTTCCATTATTTATCATGATGATGAGAGGAGGATGATGATGATGATGCTTCTTCTTCTTCATCATCAAAGGAGGATCAGGAGGTGGAGGAGCACAATCCACAGGTGGTGGAGCATTGCCATGCCAACCCATGAAATCAGAAAGAGTCTTGATAGAATCCTGAGAAAAATCAGAGGATGAATGTCTAAGTTTCAGAGATGGTGATGGAGATGGAGTATTGGTGTGAGGCCTACTCTGCCAATCATTCACCTTGATATGGAGCCCTGATTTATTTCTGTGTATATTCTGCATAGGTATGGGGCTACCAGAGGATGGTGTGGGATAGACACAATTAGCTGGTGGCATTGGTGATGGGGAATAGGAATTGATGTTAGAGGTGGAGTAGTGAACATCTTCAAACAAAGAGGAACCAACCAATTTCCTTGCGCCACTTATCTTTCCTTTCTACTGCCAAGGGCTCCAATCGCCATAGTTCACCAAAAATGGAGGCTGCATTCCTTCAACTGATAGATCAGTCTGTCTGTTTACTTGATGAATATAGAATTTCATGAACTTCCATGGATGCCCAACAAACATGTATTTCACTATAACATTTTACTCTGTCCCAAATCTAAATAAATGTCTTATATTCTATATATCTGAGTTTCATACCTGATAGATTGGTAATAGCATTAGACAAGGCCATAGCTGATGAGACACCCTTCTTTCCACTAGACACGTCCTCCCCCAGCAATAGCTTGGCAAACCTTTCTATCACAAGTTCAACATGTACCCAATAGCATTGTTAGGCAGGATTTCAAATCAACCAATGATCAAATTCATATATTCAGTAACATACATAAATATAAATACCTGTGGAATTTTTGTCTTTTGTGTCTTTCTCCTGGCAATAAACGTAATCGGTTTTGAACCATGACTGATGAAGAGCTACTGAATCCACACAATGGCAATCATCTTCTAGTTCTGACTCTGACCTTTTGCTCTCAGTTTGCATGTCTGGAAGCCTGTCTGGCCAATCTTCTACTTCCAAAGCCGGTGCTTGTGAATTTTTGGTTTGCAAGGATTGGGGATCATCCATATCAAAATCCTCCAACTCGAATAAGCCTTTGCCAAATGCAGTGAAGGCAGGCATATGTACTTCTTCCACAGATCGAGATCGTGAATGCCTTCTCGATCTCCCTGCAGTACCTTCCATTCAAAAACCCAATTGAAAAAACCTAATCAGAAATGCCCATATAGCAGATATTTGTTTGAACAATATGGTTTGACATTTTTCTGCAAAAAATATAATCTATTAAAAGTGCGATTTTTTTCTTGGATTGTGAATTGAACAAGAAATGGTCTGGTCTGCTAACAATTATATAAACTTGCTAACCGATTCAGCAAACTAAAAGCTTGAAGTCTCAGTTTAATACCTCCAAAATCAAGAAACTTCCGAGACATTGCTACAATACAGATCTGAAAGACTCAGATCAAGTGTTTCAGATGCAGAAAACAGCAGAGTGGCATTATTTTTCAATTTACTGGATATACTGATCAAGTCCTCCTGTCTACTATGCTGTCATTCATTCACCCATTGTGGTCTTAACCGTTTCTGATTGACTGAAAGTAGAGAGAATAGTAGCTTTCTTCTGAATATATCGTACCAACCAGTAGCAACTTTTTGTTGGTTGGTTGTTCGGGTTACTAGATTCACCACCCTGCCACGCCTTCGCCTGCAGTCCGGTCCTCTGTCACCTCGATATACATGAAAAAAGGATATATTGTGTGTGTATATGCCTTTACTGACTCGACTGCCATGCAACAACAACTGGCTGCTTCACCATCCTTTCAAAGCCGCGTAACCCCAGACTAAACATGATGAATATCCCTCCCTCCATTAGGGTTACCCTCACTGATAGGGCTAAAGCTTAATTAAACCATTTTTCCCCATTTTTAGATGCTTCATCGTCATTTTGTTTATGATCTGAAAGACTGTAATCATATCTATTTACAGATCATATTTTAAGAATTTCTGAATAGACAATCTAAACAACTGATTGATCATAATACTTATTTTGACATTTTAACTAACGTTTAGACGGCACCAGAAAAGTGGAGTAGAAATGTAGGCCACTTTACGTATTCCAATACAGTTAAAAACCATTGCCCGTGCTCTGATGTACAGTGTCTAGCCATGGATGGATTACACATGCAAAACATGCCCGCACAAGAATTTTTATTTTTATTTTGAAGCGCTTGGGCAAACTTGTATTGGCAGTAAAACCCCGAGAAGAGCGTAGGTTTATATGTATGAGTAGAATGCTTGAAGTGCAAGGCTAAATGAAATGAGTGGAGAATTAAACAAATGGCAATGGATGTGGAGAGTGGCAGAGGGAGGTTGGGGGTAATGAAGAGAAGGTGTGAGAATCCATGATAATGATGTATAACGTGGACCAAGTTCTCAATAAATAAAAAGGGAGCGGGCCATCCATCCGGCAGTTTCGCAGTCGGACCGACGCCATGAACGATTGAAACATCCCATGCAAGCATAGCCAGCCGTTTAGCGACTGTACCACTACTTCATTTAGTGATCTTTATGCGCGTGTTTCTTTTTTGCTTGGAAAATCCAGCTACCTGGAAGAAGGACAAAAGGACATTCTCCCTTTTTATGATTCTTTTTCGCATGGTGAACGTTGGGGTCGTTTCAACTATTCAATGAGTTTAAGCGACAGTCTACAGTCTACTTCTTCTGCGGCTCCACCGGCTTACCCAGCGGGAAGTTGTCAGAATTGCTTCTACCCACGGCCAGTCCAGAATCATATAGAAACTCCAAACGTCCCTGTTTACTTGAATCGAAACTAAGGAAATCAAAACCCTGAGAACCCTATGTGCCTAGCCAGAACTAAAAACAACAAGCCAGAACTACTAAAAAATGCAGATTTTAAAGAAATTAAACCCAATTAATAAAAAATTGAAATCTGCAAAGCTAGCAGTAAAAAATTAGGGTAAATTGGCAGAACACTTACGGGACGAGACCGGCCTGTTCCTGTAGTTGACGGAATTCACTCTGTTCGGCTTTCCATAAGTTTTCGATGTTGCGAAGGCTCCCGGTGTGCCATCCTTTCTTGTTCAGAAACTTCAGCGCCATTTCTGGATCGAACCCTCTATCGACTCGGGAAAATAATTGGAGATACTAACCCTGAATGCCAGAATAGGGACTAGAAAGTCCAATTCTCATAAATGTTACTCGGCATTTTATATACGGTCGGCTATCATTAGAAAGGGGCGGTAGAGGTAATCATTTTCCCGGATAAACAAATAGAACTAACTTATGCGTCGGCCTTGGTCATGCTTCAAATCGCGTTATGGATGGGGCTCAAATTGCTTAAACTAGCAATTGTACCTAGGGGTCCAATAAAAGAACCCGGTGTTGTAAGCTAAGTTTCATACGACTGCATCGCCTCTTATTTATATTTGCTGGATCTTTTAGCCAATATCCCCTTGCAGATGAAGTTTCGTTGGTCTATTCGGCTGGCTTTTGTGAATTGCGAAGGTGGTTCTCGACGTAACCTAAAAAACCTAAGCAATCCAATGTTCTCTCAATCTTGAACGACGACTGGAATGCATTGAACTGTTAAATTCTTGGAATCCCTGATAAAGACAGGCTTTATTGTCCACTCGAGCAACTCTACAGCAACCCCATCTGCTCTATTCGATTGCTTAAGTTGTCACTTTATTCCAAGCATTGATCAATTGTGTTTGCTCAAATTATTCCAAGCATTGACATCCTAATCGAGCCATGTTACTTGTCCTCCTAGTGTGGTTACAATGTAGATACCTTGTAATGATGATATCCTACTAAAAAACTAGATCTCAAGCACCTTTAATCAATATTTGTTTATCACAATGCCAACAAGTTGTATGACAAGTCACCAGTGATTCTTTAAAACCCAATTACTAAATCAATCGCATGAATAAGAAATTTTTGAGAATACAATCCAACATACCTTATAACTAGTGCAAAGAAAAATGAGGGAAGGTTTGGTTATATAGGGTAAAACTACAACTCAATAAGGCCAAGATACATTGGGAATGAGATAATTTGGGAAACAAATTATTTCAAAAAAACGGCCCCTTCACTCCCTCGACCAAAACTATGGATTCTTGAACCTAATGCCATTTATTTCTTGTTCTGAAATACCCAAGTGAATGGTTGACTAATTGTATGTAGGGTTTCCAAGTCACATCATACACAATAAAGGCTCCAAAATGATATAACTACATAAGGCATCTTCACACCTTTTTATCTTAATCCCATATAAATTGCATCACTCCTCATAAGCCATGTACTTCACTAGGTCCACTCTCCCTTCATGTACATTGTCATGTCCCAAGCAACCTCAATCCAAATCCAAACATCCATCCAAGAATGCAATAAGCCCATGTTTTCTAAGGATTGATGCCCTCCTCCAATATGCACAATGCTTCTCCTTCTAAATGTATTTTTTAAATGATTAATCAATTTATGCGCCGTCGCTTAAGCGACGCTTATGACCAAAATTTTTTTAAAAAAATTTAACTTTCTGATTTTTGGTATGTTTAAAAGAAAAAATCCACGCGCCGTCGGAAGTAACCGTCGGATTTTGGATCGAAATGTAGTAGTGAATATTGTCCATGAGGGACAACAAATGCCATTTTATAGTGATCCTTTGCTTCAATGCCTATCTGGTAGAAATGAGACTTTGTATCAAACATGCTGAATATAGTGCATCCAGCAATCCTCTGCAACAGACTTGCTTTATTTGGCAAAGGATATCTTACCTACTGAAGAATAGCATTCAAGGGCTTGTAGTTGACAACTAGTCTAGGTTTGCCTCTTTTGATTTCTGAGTGCTTGTTTACCACAAAAGAATGACATGCCCAAGGACTCTTGGTTGGCTCAATTAGACCTTTCTCAAGTAGCTCTTTAATCTCTTTTGCACAAAAATATCTTTCTGAGGGAGACATTAACCTTGCTGAAGCCTTCATTGGCTTGATCTTCTGGAGTGGATCAAGTGGTAGGCTTACGGAATATTTATTTCTTTTCCACAAGGAATTAGGGCTTTCAGAACAACAATCTTTGATTAGTTTAGCAGAAATATCAGCAAGAGATTTTTCTTTATGCATTTCTGCATAGGCGATATAGCACTCCATTTTATACAGCTTGGCTACTTTGGGTTTTGCCTTAGGTCTTGGCAATATCATCTTGCACTTGCTATTAGCTTCAAAGGATAATGGACACGACATTAGCTAGTTATTTACTGTGCAAATAAATAAAATTTTCTTCTTATCTACAGTATATGGGCTGACTCTGAGAAGAAATTCGGATCCAAGGACACAATCTTCCTTGATACTATCTAGTCTGTATAGAGACAAAACTTCAGGGATATTACTTATTTGTACAGGGAAATATTCTACTTTACAAGTTAGAGAGACTAGAGTGCCTTTTATTACTGAGCCATGATCATCAGATCTTTCCCAGTAGAATGGAGGAATGGTAGATCCTCTAGCAAGGTTTAACTGACAACCAGAATCTATAATACAACTTAAAGAATAAGATTTATACTCACGAGGACAGAAGGTTAGGCTTATAAACAATTTAGGACCTTGGAATAATCCTAAGTTTGGTTTAGGTGAAGACATGGAAGAGACTTTTCTCTGACCTGGGATTTGCATAGCTTCCTCAAGGTGTTTGCTATGTTCTTCATCTGAAGATTGGTCTGTTTCAGTTACCAATATAAGTAACACATCTTTTAAATGCTTGATTTCTGAAACTATCTTTCTCAGTTGCTGTTGTTTTTCCCTTATCTGAAGCCTGAGCATCTTTTCCTTATCTCTCCTATATCTTTGTCTTGAATCATGCTCATCCAGGTAATTCCTATAAATATTTGCAGGATTGTATAGTGTAAGAGAATTTGAAGGAGAATCTGCTTTCTCTTTTCCTTTAGTTGATTTCTCAAGAAGACTTAAGAGTTTCATTTTCTCTTCTTTGAGGTCTCTTCTCAATATATATTCAAAAGCAGGGATATAGGATAATTGCAGATCGATATCTGCCAATTGTTTTTCTATAGAAGTCTTTTTGCTGAAAGAGAGCATGTACAATGAAAAATCATAGTCTGGTGGCTCACACCCCCCTAAATTTGCATCTGTATCTGAATGAGAGCTGGAATTGGATTCAGAGGAAGGATCAAATTTTTGCAAGAGAAATATCTGGGTCTGAAGCCAATTGAGATTTAGAATATTCATCGTCAGTTTCATCAGGTAAATAAATTATCTCTCTAGAAGGCGGAGGGGCATCTGCAGAACAAACACAAAGATCCCACCAATGTGGATCTAACTTGGAACACAAGGTTGCAAGCCTTGCTTTTTTTTTTCCTTTCTGGGCATTTTCCAGCCTAGTGGCCTTTCTTAGCACATATAAAGCATGCATCTTTATCCTTCTTTTTCAGTTCTTCTTTCGACATAGCGCTTGGGCTGAGATTTAGTAAATCTAGAAGGATATCTTTTTTCAAATTTTTGAGAACTATGCTTTTTATATCTGTAGGGCTTGTGAGGATGATAACAAGGGCTACTAGAATAGAATCCCTTTTTCTTTTTCTTGCAGTTACACGAGTCATGCAAGTGACCTCAATTGTGTGCACCATAACCCCAATATGGCATGAAAGCGACCTCTTTATAGAAAGAGGCAGAATACATACCCTGGTGCCTTTTGAAATATTTGTTGACTTGGATGATGGGGGATGACTTAATGCCCTCATTCCAGCAGATTTCATCCCATTGAATTCAGATCATTTATTCTAGGATAGGAATCTAGAGTCATTTTTGAGAGCCTTGAGACTTGCAGTCATCAGTGGTAGGTTCTCTCGCCATCGATAGTTTTTTGGGAATACATCAATGTCCCCTGATCGATGGATTCTCTCAAGTGTTCGGCCTCAACACATTTATTCACACTTGTTAGTTTGCACTCTAGTACCTTGATTCCCATTTTCATTATCAGTGGGTGATCTCGTGTCTATTAACGGTATACATCAATGACCGGTAATCAGACGATGGACTACTATGTTCAACCTCGACACCTCTATTCACATAGTAGGACATGTACTCATAGTGATTTGTGTAGAAGACCTTCCAGACTGGTGACATCTCTTATATGCTACCTCCTTGATCGTGCCAGTGTTCATGAGATTTCAACTCTCGTGACTTGATTCCAGTATATGTGAGACATTTCCATCCATTATGGAGATCTTGATCCATTATATATCTTCATTCTTCATGGAGATCATGATCTTTTGTATATCTTCATCTTGGGGATTCTGATCTATTTATATTGTACGTGGCGATGACCACATATTGTATCATGCCTATTCATGGCCATTGTACTCTTATGTATCTGGGACAACTATATGTATTTGCAGTTATGTGAAGAGTTGTATCACTGTATAGAGTTTATTGGATGGTTGGTTCTTCCACTGGGTTCTTCATCACTTCACTTTTGGGATGGACCTATAATGTATTTTGGCCATCGTATGACCCCTGTGACCTCACACATTAGGGGGCATCTGTTATAGCTGATTTTACCACACACGGTGAATCACATTTTTATGGCCTTTCCTATCCCTCTGCAGACTCGTTGGATCCCATGGACCATTTTTGTTTCTTTGATGTTTCCAAGATCATCCCTAAAAACATGCAAAAATTGCCATACTCGACTTTTATACCATTTATCGCGTATATACGCAGGTTTGACCCCTAAAACCTTGTCCATCGGGATGTGTGCAAAAGGCCAAATTATTTTGGAGTTTTCCTTAATGTGGATTCGACTCACTTGTCTCCTGGCCTTCCATATGCCTTGAGATCGCTTGAATTTGACCTTTCATTACCCCATTAAAGAGCTATATAAGGAACCCTTTGGATACATTGAAGGCATGAGGAATTGAGAGCAAGAAAACTATAGTCCATTATTGCCAGAGCTTATACTTGACTCTCCATTTGTAATGTCTTGGTTTTGACCCCGTTACATTAGATGTATATGATGTGTATATTGTAAATGATCATGGTGTGGAGTTAAAGGCCAAGGCCCCACCATTGATCGGTTATGCTATGTCTTGGATTTAAATTCGTCACCGATTGAATATCGGGGCATGCGGCATACGTTTTGGGTTATCATCATGTAAATATGCATCTACAATTAATTAAATGAGCACAACCAGCTACGGTCACGGCAACCAAATCGAATGGGGCATGATTTTCCCAAGAATAAGGATGTGGGGGGGGAATTTGTCAATCTTGAGCCAAAAAGGGGAAAAATACCCATGTGTTCTTTTCCTTTTGTCTCACCCAACCACTGCAATTAATAATTACTGCTGGTAGTTGATGCAGTTATGGTTTTGGAGTGGGTGTGGTAGGACTATCAGTCCTTTCCCACACACACACTCCACCCTCTGTTGCCTTCACGAATTGCAATTCCACTCTCCCCACGATTTTTTGTCTTCTCCTTCCCATGCACAAGCTCTGGGCAGTTTTGGTCTCACGCATATTTTCTTCTTCCTCTCCACGAGTTGCAAAACACCCACGAACGACAAATTCACGTCCTCCCTGTTGTGTGTGCATCCACGGAGAAAAACGGAGCTGTTTTTCCTCACGCAGGGCCTCCATTGTCTGTTCTTTTCCTTGCTGGGTCGGATTGTTTACCCATGCATAGGTATTCTTCTGTTTGGGGCGCACATCGTGAGCTGAGAGCTGTGCTCTTGCATTCACGACTGACTGTGAAGGGCCATTCACGTTTTGGCTGCCTCAAAGATTAATTGGGTCGTTTTTCCCTGTTGTAAGTTGTGCTCACTGATAGATTTCGGGGCTGTAGTCTTCCCCATGTTGTGAATGTAATTGCTGTTACGTTTGGGGGCCGTTGTAAATTCAAGTGAGAGTCATTTGGGCCACGATAGGGCCAAGAATGACTCAGGAATTTGTTTTCCTTGTTTAAGCTGTGAAAGTTAAATTAATTGCCGGAGTGCAATGGTTGGTCTTCGGACTGTGTTGGGAGCAAGGATGTTGGGTTAGTTTTTCTTGATAAACCTGGTGGCTGGAACCACACAGACAGAACTAGAGGGCTGGCCTTCTTCTCCATCACCCCTGAATAGCACTCGAAGGGAATGCAAGGCCTGAGGGACTGTGTAGCAGAGAAGGGACTGATTCCTTGTGTTGGGTGTGGATGGGTGTCTTAGAGGCCAGGCTAGTTCTGGGGTAGGTTTCCTTGGCTCTGTAATGAGCTCACCAGCTTAGCAATCTGCCTTCTCCAACTCCTTAATGGCCTGATAAACCCAACTCTGTTGGCTTGGCTGTGTGTTTTGTACATCCTTGGCTATGTGTAAGCCTGCTAGTTCCCTTATTCCTTGGAGAATCATGCCCAGCTCGAGGGTGGCAGCGTTGCTGAGATCTTAAGGAGCACGCTGGCCTATGGTTGGGTGGAACGTTGCAACGACGTAGCTAGTTGCGGAAGAAGTTCTTCATAAGATAAGTGCTCTGTCCATTTTACTTCTGCAACTGTAAATTCTGTTAATGAAAATGAAATGAACATGTTGAAAGAATGCTTGTTGGAATGTATGATGTTTCCGCTGTGTCTAATAGATAATTGCATCTGTGCATGATAATTTCTCATATGTGCATAATTAAGTTCAATGCATACGTTTAAGCATTCTGTTTCCAGCAATTTTTAAGCCTGTACATGTTCATGGGCGGTTAGCCCGGTCTGATAAAGCTAATAGTCGCGTCCTCTACGTCGGTCGGAGGCATGGGGACGTGACAACATTCCTTTGTCCCTTAGAGCACTTTTGTGTTCTTCCCAAGCTTGCCCTTTTCTTGTGAGATTGCTATCGAGAGATGGAGGATTGAAGTGGTGGAGGCCCAAATGGGGGACTCAGTTTATCCGATTCATAGACGTGTCGATCAAGGTTGTCTCTATTGTAATCTCTGTTTTATATTAATAGAAATATCTTTTCCTGTCCAATAATGTGTATTTGAATGAATATTTGATCCATGGATGATTGCAAATGATTATATGTTATTGATTATATATGCTAGAGTAGGTCTAACATGATTATATATAGCATGCTTGTCTTGTTTATTGAATGTTGAGGAAGCAATTTATCAATTCAAGCTGGAGTTGGAAATCTCAACGGGGATCTACATCAACAGTCTAGAATACGGTACGAATCGAGATCCTTTACTGTTAGATATTTGGTTTCTCTTGCATATAGGAAATGATTGATTTTTGGATTCAATTTATCTGTTGTGGTACCCCAAGCCATAGGAATTTCTCTCCTTAACAATCGACAACAATGTATAACCAATAATTCAACATAATTTAGTTTCATCTTTCCTTCACATTTACACATTAAAACATGTAACCGTCTAATGACCTAGAAAATTGCTAACACATCTTTCATTTTTCGTTATCTTTCAAACCCCCCCTAGAGTCCTTTTACTAATTATCATGTGGACTTACATCTATTTATGAGGTTACTCTCCTTTTTAACCACTAGTCAAAAGTTTTATCCTCAGTGACATCACACAGCGTCCTGTCTTCCAGATGTCCAGTTTTGCCTAGGTATTTTCTTGCCACACCATATGCCTAACACCAATGTGCTCACGCGGAAATTGCTTGCTTAACACCATTGTGCTCCTGCAGCATATATGCCTAACACCAATGTGCTCACACGGCAATGACTTTCCTAACATCATCGTGCTCCTGCAGCATTCAAGTTTTTTTCCTTGTTTGTATGTAGTATAAATTTCAACTTTGATTATTCACAACGCACACTCCTTGGTGCTTCGCAATGACTTTACCGTCATTGTCCCAATTCATGAATCGGCTACACAGTTAGTCAAAGCATCTATCAATAAACCAAAATTTCATTAATTAATCATCAGAATTTAATAAGTTGCAGTGATTTTAATCATCATTCATGAGTTATATAACCCTATAACTCATCTAGAAAAATTACTCCTTAATTATTTTTAAGCAATTGAGCGCAACTTATAAACGCAAGCTGGTATATATACCATAGTGTACGTTGATTGTAACGGTGGTCATAATCTTGGTGAAGCTTGAAATGTCAGTATATAAAAAACATCATCCGTAGTTTGGTTTATAAAACCTCAAAATTCGACAACTTATAATAAGTAAGAAACCATCCATTCTTAACCTCATTATTTGAGGCAGTGAATATTCTTACTAACAGTCAATTCCAACTGATAGTGTTCTTAGCATATCCTGCAATGTTAGCATATACCATTATACAACATTCATCCAATTATCAATATCTTTAGACCTCCTTACTCGTCTATATTAGGATAATTGCTAGTAAAAGGATATTCAAACTTTACACCACATTCATGAGTGGCAATGCTAGGGGCATGGAAATTCCAATAATATCATTAATTCAAGCAAATCTGCTTACCATAATTTCATATCTCAACTACTTATGTTATATCTTACGACTTTTCTAGTTCATCAAAATGAGAGCCTTTATATGGGTGCACTCTTTCTATGCAACTAGTAACAACACATCATGCTATTTACCTTAGCCGTATTGTAGTCCAAGTTCATATGCAGTCTAGTTTTCTCCTTCCCTTTCTTGAAGAAATACCATAAGGAAAGTTGTTGCTCTCATGAAAATGTATAACAAGATCAATAATACCAATGAAAATGTATAAATAGCTCAATAACATTTATGTGCATTACCCAATTTCTTGCATACTAATAATCATATGTAAAGGATACATTATAACAGTGGTATTATTGTAACTAATTTGAATTCTCTTCCTAACAATTCTGAAATTCAAGTCCTACCTCTTCTTAGCATCTATTTCATACGCTAATGGTATTCAACATTCATGAGTTAATCAGCAACTTCTGATAAAGAAGTTAAAATTTACTTTCTGAAAATTTATTGTTGATATTGTTCCTAACTCATACCTGTTTTCTCATAGTAATGATTCCTTATTCCTACACATAAGACAATACGCATGTCGATAATTATTTGAAGATTTAGCATGGTACCTCTTTTAAGAAAGCTACTTTGGTTCGAGAATAATAAACATTCCTAGGTTCCCATGAAGTTATTGCGGTCTACACATTTCACTTGTTAGCATAACTCTTCATGTCCTGATCATTAAGTGAGGAATAAAAAAATAAATGCAATTATAGAAATATTTCTTACTTATATAGTTAGACCAAGCCAATAAGACTAATTCACCTTTTTTCGATAGGTGATCCAACAATAGTTATTCACCACACAGTTTCCTAATTGATCATGTCCAATATTTATATCAATCCATTTCTATTTATACTACTCTTCATCTATTACCCATAGTATATATTAGAGAAGGTTTTATATATTTATAATGAATATTTAAATCAGATTGATAAATTCAGTGTCCAAACCTAAATTGATCTAACTTTCCAATGCATACTTTGCAGTATTCTATAAGCAAAGTCATTTATTATATGTTGCAATGTATCCCTAAACTAGTAAGTTTCTTGTCAAGGAGGCTTACCATTATTATGCAAAAACAAAAATGTTATTTCTTAGCATTTAAGTAGGCACTCTTTTATCAATAACATATTAAAGTTACTTTATAATTTGCACCACAAATCCTATTTGATCAATGTCGAGGTATATCAGTAACAACATATTTCTTATAATGTTAATATTCATTTGTTACCATTTGTATTTTGTATAACTTGGACAATATAATATATGCCTTTAGCATATCCACTATTTTAGCATTACTAGCCTTTGTGCTTGAACTGTCTTACTATATGTGATAGTTTGCGGTTAATTTCTTTTTTAGAGAGTTTCAAGGGTAATACAATTACCCCTAAACAATCAGTTATCAAGTTCCCTTAAATAGCTATCTTCAAGGAATTTTTAGGTAAGTTATATACGCATACATATATATAGCTAGATGCCTTTAAGACTTTGGAGTATGCTCTCATGAGCCACTTATGCCCAAATTAGGTCTAGAAGACTTATAATCAATATTCAATTCTCATTAGATCTTTAGCAGTCCTATATTTTTGTCAGTTACGTGACCTTTTCCCACTAGTCCTTAACAAAAAATGTTCGAGGGTTTTCAATGTAACCTATTACAATTTGTCAACCTTGCAGTTCTAAGAATCCTTTATATAACAAAAGTCATCAGTAGCGGGTTCAACTATGCATGTAGGTTTTAAAGGTTACTTTTCCGAAATTCAAAATCCCACATTACTATTCCTGACAGAGATTCTTATAGTACCTTCATCGACCATGAGTTTGTTTAAGAATACTTCTATACTTCATTAAAATTTATTGGTGCGACTTAAAATAGAGACGAAGCAACCGTCTTAGTCATTCGTAAACATATTCGGAAGTAATCAAGGAAATAGCTAGATACCTATGTACTTACATCATTGGGCCTGACCTTGAGCTGGAAAAAATAATGGGCCATCTTCATTGTGGGCTTTAGAAAATGTTCCACCTTCTCCTACAGAACTACAAGGTCAATAAATATCTACGTTTGGTACATCTTAAGGTACCTATATTGCAGAACAATGTAACTTGTTGGTTCCTGTTATCACAAGGAAAAACTCAATCATTAGTTTCGAAATGAAATATGTAGGAGAGTTTTCAGCCCAAATAGGACCAAGTGTTTTAACTCTCGCTCTTATACCATCTATGACATATCCCTTATACCTCAATGTCGTTATGTGTGGAAAAGGGGTAAAATTTTGTTTTGATGTTACTACAAAATGAATCAATCATGTTAGCGGCAAATTTTACATTGCATCTCATATAAAATATGTCCAATCAAATTCGATAATGTCAAAACCACGTGCATTGTAAAACAATCATTCAATAATTTTCTTTAATGTAAATCCCCTAAGATATAAATCATAAACACAAGCATTTCATCATCATAGTGCCCTGACAATGACTTACTATGTGTACAATAAAACATTAAGATAACAATGACATTTTTTATTATCTTTTACAGTACTACCGCCCATTTGCAGAACATGATCATATGTATAGAAATAACATGAAGAAGTAAAACATTTAGACACAACACACAGAGACACCAATATTCAAGCGAAGATAAACAACATGAGGCGCAAACATGAAAAAGACACCGGAGTACATGGTTCACCCCAAAATCGGGGTTACGTCCACCAAACGGGCGCATCATGCGACATTTATTTTCATAAACGGTTACAATATGCACAACTTGGTTGCCATGCTTTCTTTTATCTTTTCTCATGGACTCTGTCTCTGGGAGTAATCCTAAGTTCTCTTCTAACAAAAATAGAGGTACTTGTGAATCGACAGGTAACAATCATTCTCATCTTAGATTCAAGACTAAACCTCTTTTACTTAATCCTTCTTTAATGTTAAGCAGTAATTAACTTGTCCATGCTAGATCTTTACCTTTTCCTGTTAATATATAACTTGTAAAGCAATAAAAACGAGCTGAGTGTGCTCCCGAAAACCCTAGCACACTAGTTGAAGAGTTCTGTGGGGGACATATGCCCCAACACAACCAAGAGTAATCAAAGTCAAATCACTCGCAAGACCAAGGTTCAAAACTAGCATATTATAGGTGTAATGTTCGATATACGTTATGTAGATCCCCAACTATCACAAATATTATAATGTCAACATATACAAAATATAGTGTTCTACAAAACTACATACAACTTGAGTCCTATTGAGATCAATGTATTCAACAACTTCAGATCTATGAAATGAGGCCAAGATCTAACAATTTACAAATACATGAATATATATATACTTTAATATAGTAATGGATATGACTAGAAACGCTTTCAGGCCATCGTATTTGATAGCTTCATATCTATATCAGATATAAAAAGTAATGCTAAGGATTACCCTTTAAAAGTACATAAGTATAAATTTCCATATCACAAATGAAACTCATTTCGAGTCATATTCAAACCTGTGTGGTGGTCAACGCATGCATTTGGGAAACTAATATGCAACTAACTCAAAACAAAAAATACCAAGCAGCACGTAGGGAATGCCCTCTGTCAGGAGCACACGCAGGTAGATAACTAGGATTTTACCACTCTTTCGACTGAGAAAAACTAGCCAACCATTGTGAGGTAGTTTCACATACATCAATGCATACCGGTGGTTAGGTCTAACCAAGATTCTAGACCTGCGTTAAAAAAATACTAGAAGACTATTGTAAGGTAGTTTCACATACCTCGCAAGTTGTTATAAATTTAGCATAAAGAAAGAAAACAAAAAACAATACAATTTCAGGATCCACTAGAATGGATCCGGCCCTCGATAGGGTTTTGGTCTACGATGATCCATAAGAGGTACACGTAGGATTGGTATGAACTCACTACCAATATTCCACCCAAATCGTAAGCCACGATAAAGTTTGGAACGGGTGATGAAAGGTAAAAATGCAGCCATTGTAGATGGGGAAAAACACCATCAATCAAGGATTGTAACTGTGCTGGGCCTAAAACGTGGTTAAGTAACCCAAGATACCTCCACAACTGATCAAACCAGCGGATCCGAGACATAGTCAAGGATCTAATCAACTATGAATCTACAATGCAGTCAGAGACAAAAAGCAATAACAATGGATCAAATGCAACCAACAGTCGATGATTCATTCAGTTTGGAACGGAAACCTTGTCAAGAAAGATGCATTCAAAATAGCTTTGTCAATTTATGGAGCGCTAAACACCAGTTGATGGGTAACACAACACCGTCCCATCTATACAAATACAAGCAGTATGGATCAACGAAATCCACAGTGGATGATTCAAACGGTCTAAGGACCTAGACACACAGTCCAACCTGTTTATTGACATAAAGCCAACAGCCATTAGCACATGCTAGGATATGAATTCATGGGTAAGCATAGGTATAAATCCTAAATTTGGATTCGTCGGCAACCCACATGTAAATTTTGAATCACAAATCCAAGGCAAGATGTATACAACTACAAGGAATAAATGTTTATACAAATACATATCTGCTTATAAATCCCGTACAGAAAATAAACAAGGTTATATCATGATTATACCTTCCAAATGAGTCTCACCCAGTTCCCAGGTTCTCGATTTTCAATGAGCACTTCACAGCTCGTAGGGAGGAGGTTGTTTTTATTTTTGCGTGTTTCCCCAAACATCCCTCATATCCCATATGTAACAGGCTCTAGAACATCGTTTCCCCTTTCGTTCTGCCCTCCCCAAACCATGTTTCAATAGCCCATATATAATTTGGTAAAACATGCTTCCATAATCAATGGACTTGCATCCCCTGGTAACGCCTCCACAATGGACGACTAGAAAATAGGGCAATTATGATCAAGGTTTATCAGTTTAAAATCAGTGACTATAAATTAGGTAATGGCTCCTCAATCAGCCATTCTCAAAGTTAATACAAGTCCCGGCACTTCAACAACGCCTCCACAATTAACTGGTATAAATTGAGGTAATTCTATAATTCCTCCT
>LPNX010781123.1:112192-124198 GCA_001517045.1 Pseudotsuga menziesii | reverse complement strand
TCAATTTGTAAAATTTCAGCAATCAACTACAAAACAAATTCAGAATTGATGCCTATGTCATTGATTTAATTTGGATACCAATTAAGGATCTAGATATTCAACCAAAGGGTAGCAGCAATCCAATGTGATTCAACCAAAATTCCCATATGCAACGAACTCATATCTGAAGCAAATGATACCAATGTTAAGTGCAAGGTTGTTGAAGGACTGATGACATTCACTTTCAAGATTTATATACTCGATGATTTAAAAGCAATTCTTCAACAATGTTAACGCCCAAAGAGATTACACAGAAAAGAAGCCTTCCAAGGTAACATAAGCCTAGTTTCAGATGTATGACATGGTTGCCATTAAACCACCAAAATGTTACAATGCGTAGATCAAGTAACTAATGTTTATGTCAGTAAACTAGGCTATAATGTTTGCATCTGGTTTTTTTTCATCTAAATATTTAACTAGAATCTTAGGCCTTTTGAATAATTATGAATGTAGGACAACAGAGGATGTGACTCATTAGAGTATATCGAAATGCTTTAAACAGTGAATTCCAAATACAGGAAATATCCGCCAAGACTTGTGTTGAAAACGCAAGTTTTAGCATGGCTACCACTTACCAGTTCTTATCCTCTTGCTTAAACCATTTCATTATACGTAAAAGTTTGCGGCACATATTTTTAGAGAGTTTTGCAAGGGTAACACAGTTATTCCTAAATAATCAATCAAGCTCCCATTTTATAGCTACCTTGCTATCCCAAAAGGATTTAAGCAAGTTGTGTATGTATATTTACATCTACACATATCTAACCATATTTCCTTACACAAGAATATTTCTAAGACTTGGGAGTATACTCTTCTGAGCCACTTACCTTTTTTTTTATTTTTTATTTTTTTTTATTTTTATATTTTTATTACCAATAACGAATCCTAACTTAGGTCTAGGGAACTTCTAATCAATACTAGATCGTCATTAGGTCTTTAGCGGTACTGCATTCCATTAGTAACCTTCTTAATGCCATACCTGCTACAAAAATATTATTTTCCCACATGGAATTCCAAAAATCATACATCATGTTGTTAATAATAATTCAGTTCCTATATATTATGGTAGAATACTATAGTTCCTTCACCGGATGTGAGTTTGTCTTGAAAGACTCTTGTACCTTGCCAAGAATTTCCTCATGCAATCTAAATAAAGATGCAACAATCGCATTAACCATTCATAAATATTTTTGAAAGAAAATAAAGGAAGTAACCAGATACCTCTGCACTTATGTCGTTGGCCTAACATGGCCATATTTATTGTGATCTTGAGAAGATGTTCTTCCTTCTCCTGCACAACTACAAGGTCAATTAAACATTTGCATTTGGTACAACTTAAAGTACCTGGATTGTCAAACAATGTGGACTTGTTTTATGTTATCACAGAAAAATACTCAATCGTTAGTTCCTAAAACGAAATATGCGAAATTAATTTGAGCCCAAATAGGCCCGAGCATTCAACTCTCGCTCTGATACCATATGTAATGTACCCCTCATACCCCAAAGGGGTTATGTGTGAAAAGTGTAAGACTTATACTTCGTTGTTGCTACAAAATGAGTATGTCCCATTAGTGGCATATTTTAAAAGTTGTTTCAATGAAGCATGTTCAGTCAAAATGTCAAACTACACGTATTGTAAAAACAATCCTTTGACAAATTCAAAATATCCATTTTCCTCTATAAAAAAACAAAACATGCAAATTGAAATCCACTTGTCGAGATAGATGTTTATAACATAAACCGAGCAAGCTTATTATGCCTTCGAATATACATATGATTAAGTAATCCTCTCATGACTTAAGACACGCATATACATAAGTCCTAATGCTATGGAATAGTTTTCATGCACTATCATCTTTCTTTAGATTAGTGGTTTTCCAAGGAAGGCCTTACCTTGAAGTTATGATATAATACATCTTTATTTATGGTGCAAATACTAATCTTAATGACAACATAATATTTGTGGTTGAAAGGTTTGATTTCAGTACAGAATTACTGATATGCATCTGAATACCTACTTCAGCTATTTTAACCGTATTACAACATAATTGATTTGCAATTTAAACAATGGGAATCTTAAGTAAATACCCTTGAGGTATCTACTATCATCACCTTAAGTAGAGGATGGCTTGTCTAAACTTTAAAGAGCTAACCATTTTTTAATAGTCATCATTCCCGTAATTCTTCAAACACATGTAAAGCGAACATTGTGCATGGGGTAATAACTTTCCTTTGATTTATATGTTTGTATGATTGTAACATACTTTTAATTCTTACATGGCATTACATATCCAATTCAGTTCCTGTATAAGATGTATACTTATTGTGGAAGACAAAAGGACGTATACTTATTGGAGAAAACACTGCCATTTTCGACTAACAATATCGAACAGATTACTCACTGCTTATTTTTCTAAGTAAAGAACCATATTGAGAAAACACTTCCAATCACACCAAAGGCATGTAAAACATTCCTCCATTCATCTATCATAGATACACAAAACAAACGTGGGAAAAGTAAAGACATTTAGACACATAAAGAGAAGACAGACAAAGATGTACATGGTTCACCCCAACCTTGGGGTGACGTCCACCAAAACTGTCACATCCAGTGACATTTATGTTCATTAAAAGGTTACAATTCGTAGCAACAATGTTGCCATATTTTTACATCATTCTCATAGATTCACTCCAAGAGTTTCTAACTATTTCCCAAATGTGTCCTTGGCATGGGATCTAAAAAAATCAGATTTGACTGTTGCAAATACAAAACCTTAAAACATATTTTAGAATGATATTTTGAAAAATTCATGTGTATGGACCAGGTAAGCGTAAGACAGTGGGTCCATGGACTCAGACCCTTTCATCCCTAGCTATTCACAATATAAAACTTGGATCTATAATGCAATACGTATAGGTGTGAAAGTAATTCAATGATCTATGGAGTTAGACCCTACGAATTCCATACTATATATACGATTTCCATAGCTAGATTATATATCTACATCTTTTGAACATTCAGGCTCTTTTACATGGTTCCAGTTATTATAGATTCCCTTTTATTCTTCTCATACTATCCCACTGTATACATTTTGGTGCTTGGAGCCCAATATAACCCAAGTAAAAAGAGCCAAATTAAAACTCACACAAATGTACACAAACAAATTCGGGGGTTGGACATGATGGACTGTGGAGTCATCAATGTATCCCAAAAGGGGATAACGTATAACTGTTTGCACAAGGTCATACTACTACAAGGAATATGAAGAAAACAAACTCAATTATTAAGCATGCATCCCAAGGGGAAAACCCTTGTTCAAAGGTAGCACTACCGAATCAGATATGCCCTCTCGAGTTTGTGTATCCTTTAAATGTCAATGTTCTTTTTAATATAGTCGAGCTGAGCTAGATTTATGCTCACACCCATATTGATATATCCTCATGCCCCATCATAACAGAGTAGACACAGAAGTGATTAAATGATCTCCTTACCTTAGCCACACCCTAGCGGTGGGTTGCACAAATCTTCTATATCTTCATTAATGGCACAAGATTCAATTATGGATTTCCAACAAAAAAATTGAAAAGGTCTTCTGAAATGCAAGCAAGGTTCAAGGACATGACTTGTTATCCCCACGATACAGATTCCCACAGTACAGCTCGGTTCACCTAGGAAATGGTTTACTTGGGCACGCGGATTCTGAGTTGAAAACAAACTGAACCCAACATTTTTAAATATGAGAGTGGATACGAGTCCCTCCAACACTTCTCCTAAAGCAAAATCTGTTTTGATTTTTGGTTGGTAGGTATTCCCTTGGAAAACATATACATGGAATTAAGAATTAAACATCATAGAGCTAAAACTGTAGCTGGAAAGCATTCAGACCCTAGTGGATCCACATCACACATAGGTCCACATCACACGCAGGCTTGGCAAATACATACATAATAAAATCAAGAATTAACGGCATGGAGTCAATACTACGACTGGAAAACATTCAGTCGCTATTGGGTCCATATGACACGCAAGCCTGGCACTAAGGTGGTCTTGGGATCCATTTTAGATCTACAGCTAGACACAAACAAGATCACAGGAAATAAATGAGAACTTTTTACATCAAATGAACTTGTCGACTGTAACGTCATCACATACTCTAGAGCAGAGACGCTATATAAAAAAATGCATACCTTAGAACCACTGCCATGGTTCAAAACCGCCCCGAAGAGATCCATCCTGGAAACGGATCCCCCAACTTACAACTTAAATAATCGAGGGATAATGCGGCCTAAGTTTTCATTCACCATACGATTATTGGGATCCATAGGTGAGTTCCATAACGCCGCAGTGGATGCAGGTAAAAGAAGATGTCCATTCGAACCATGGATATGCAGATGGACACCTTAGCAGGGAGAATACATTTCCCACCCACTCGGACATGAGGTGCCAGAACTACTTCTAGGAGAAACCCTGTAGTACTTGCACAAAAGTTTCCCAATAGACCCTTTCCCAAGAAAACAAGAGAGTGCCCTTCCTATCGAAATCCTTTGTTTTTAACACTACAGGCCAAGATTCCCCCCCGATTTACCTCCTTAATCCGTGCTATAAGACAGAGCACATGCCATTATTTCTTCCACGTGGAAACCATGCCTCAGACCACTCCTCGTTGAGGATCTTCCTACTGTGGAAAGGGGTCATGTTTTTTTCTTTTTGTTTTTCTCTTTTTTTAATTCCTTTCTTCTAAGGATACTAAAAACTACATTCTATTTCCATAAATTGATTAATGTTTCCTAAACCCCACTTTCTTTGCTGGTTTAGGTATAAACCTCCTTGGCTTCTTATGATATTTCTAATACCTTATTAAGGGTGTGTGTTTTAATATAAATAATGTATATACTATCACCCTTTTTTAATATATGGGTAAATATATATTTATATGAATAGTCCCACATAATAGGTACGACATATTATATGTCAACAATAATAAATCGAGATGTATGGATAGGTACATGGTGACATCTCCTTCTTTTTATTTTATCTGATTTTCAATCTATAAGGTGACTATAACATATAGTCCCTTAATGATTTTTTCTTTAGGCTATTTTCTTTTTGGTTTTCTTTTAGTTTATAGATATTGCCTTGACCTTTTTGTGTCAAAGTCGATGAGAGGGTAATTCTCCTCTGTCATAGCTTAATTATACTTATAGCTAATGGTTAGTCTAGGGTAGTTATTTGGGGCTAATTCTGGCAGTAATTTAGGAATCCCTAACCATATTCTTTTGCCCTTATACGTTCAATTTTCCCATCGTTAAGATGTGTCTACAACCTAAACCAACGACTTGGAACTTAGGCTATATTAATTTCAAGGTCTTACTGGTGGGGCCTTGGCCTTGGGATCCTCACCAGAAGACGGATACAATACTATTCAAAATTTTTACAAAGCACTTAGGGGTTTACAAGAGGGACATTACAAGACGCAACAATTCTACAAAAGGTTTTTAGAACTCTTACTATTAGGTTCGATTCCAATTTTTTAATCCTAGAAGATAGAAAGGATGTTGTCAATTTTAAAATGTATGAACTACATGGAATTCTCATTGCTTATGAGATGGGAATTGATAAAGAGAACCCATCAAAAAGGGAAGCAAGCTTCAAGGCTTCAAAGAAGACAAAATGAAACAAGAAAGAGGCAATTAACATTTTATATAAAGAATTTTATGGCTAAGAAGAAAACTTTGTGAAGAAACTCAAGAGAGGTCATGGAAGGTACAAAGGTAAACTACCTTTTAAATGTTTAAAATGTGGTAAAATAGGTCACTTTGCTTCTCGATTCCATTACAACAAAATCAAAGATAATGATGATGAGGAATATCATAATAACAAGGAAAGAAAGAAGATTCACAAAGGAGGAAAATATGAAAATGGGAAGAGGTTCAATAAGAATAACAAGTATTTATTCTAAGGAGGATAGCATCTCATCATATGAAGATGGTAGTGACGATGATACAAAAGAACTATTCTTCATGGAAATAGAATAAAAACATGAGAATGAAAATCCTAAAAATTAAGTGAATGCTAAAGTAGGCCTTGAAGGAGATAATATTAGTGCTTTAGGTGTTTTGAGGAAAATAAGAAAGAATAATAGAAACATAAAGAAGAAACAACTGAAGTATGAAGATGAAGTTAGTAAAGACTGAAAAATTCATCTAGAAAATCAAGGAAAATAGAAGAATATCTAACATGACAACATAAAGAAAAGGAGAAAATGTGTGAGGAATTAGATCTTAAAATTATCTCCTTGAGAAAGGATCTACAAAGAATGAGCATCCAATTAAAATCCCAGCAGAAATATGGTAGTAGAATTAAAGTACTAAATGAAATCACCAACAACCAAATACCATCTTCCAATAGGTCTAGAATGGGATATGACCAAGAAAATGTTAATGAAGTCTCAACCTCAATTGCGCCTAACTATGAAACATAAACATGAAGTTATGTAGATGTGCTCAAGAATTATATCAAAAGGGAAGAAAATAATCTCAGAAGGAAGGACAACCAACAATCCTCTCTAATGAATAAAGGAGTTGTTCCACCCAAAATACCTCTTATTACCAAGTATCAAACTTTCTTTTTGGGTCATTGTTATTTCTACAACAATTTTGTCATAAAGCTGTGAATTACAGAGCATATGCAAAAGATGATTTTGAGAGAGATATAAATTCCTATAAACTTTTAAAGTTTAGTTATGTGAACAATGAAATCATAATCGTAATAGAGATATGGATGGAATCATTAATCCCTCTACTCTCTTGGAGTTGGATATTGAATGCTATCAATGTAACAATTATAGACATAAAGCTTGATACATTAAAATGCAGTTGATTAATTCTCATCAAAATGAAATAAGGGATTCTTCCTATAAACATGGGAAAGATCATACAAAATTTTGGTAAAGAAAGACAGGAAAACCAATCCAAGAAGAATGTGATCTCGACTTACATGCCCAAATAAAACGGGGTCACATCTATGGCTACTCCAAACATATGATATGAGATAATGACATATTTCTAGATAATTAAAAGGGAAAAGAGAGGCAATGCTTACTTTGGAGATGATGGCTCTACCAAAATTCTTGGGAAAGACATAACAATTCTTTCTAGTGAAAAGGATAAAGAAAAAAATTTCTTGCTTGTTGAAAATATGAAGCATAACCTTCTACATGTCAGACAAATATTTGATCAAGGGAAAATCCTAAATTTGAGTCTAATAAATTTAAAATAAGAAAGGAAGACTCCATTAGATTGGTAGAAGCAACATCCAGAATTCCAAATAATGTGTACATTTTGGATGAGAGAAAATAAGGAATATGTTGTATGGGGAAAGTAGATTAACGTTGGATTGGGCATAGAATAATGGGTCATATAAAATTTGACAATTTGGTAAATATTAGCAAATGACAAGCAATAAGAGACATTCCTAAAATTACAAAGCCCTCAAATTTTGTTTGTACACATTGTTTAGATGGAAAAAAACAAGGATAAGTTTCAAGGAAAAGGAATATTCTACAACAAAACCTTACACTATAGGAAATTTGGGGTCTAAAAAGGGCGTTATAAGAAAACACTCCAACAATAAATTTTGTGAGTTGGAATTCAGGAACCAATAGAATTTCAATAAAATGAGTCAACCATAAGGGTTGAATTGACATATTTGTCATCAAAGAAAACTATTTTTTTTGTTCGTATGCAGTGTGGGTAATCATTGGATGTGGGATTAAATTCCACATCCAACGAGCTCTCCCATTCAGAATTTTAGTAAAAACACAGGAAGATATGTCGAAAATACGAACAAAAAGTAGTTTTTTTCATTCTTCCTCCAAAATTAATAGCTATTATTTTATTATTCTAACTAATATTTTTTATTTTAACTATTATTTTATTATTTTCCTTAGGAGGCCCATTTTAGACCTCAAATTTCGTCTAATGGGAACTAGTGCATATTGATCTTTGTGGGCCAATGAGAACAAAAATTTTAAATCGTGAGTCTTACTTTATTCTCTTCATTGATGATTATACTAGAATGACTTGGGTCTCATTTCTCAAGAGAAAATCAGAGGCTTTTGAGATGTTCAAAGTTTTTAAAGAAGCAATAGAGAGTGAAATTGAATTAAAAAGTAAGTGTCTAAAATCAAATAGTGGGGGTGAGTACACCTCAAATTAATTGAGGAATTCTATGAATGACATGGAATTAGGAGACGGTTTTTAATTTCCATGAATCCACAATGAAATGGAGTAGCAAAGAGGAAGGAAAAGCAATAAAAACGAGCTGAGTGTGCTCTTGAAAACCTTGGCACACTAGCTGAATAGTTCTGAGGGAGACATATACCCCAACACAACCAAGAGTAATCAAAGTCAAATCACTCGCAAGACCAAGGTCCAAAACTAGCATATTATAGGTGTAATGTCCGATATACGTTATGTAGATCCCCAACTATCACAAATATTATAATGACAACATATACAAAATATAGTGTTCTACAGAACTACATACGACCCGAGTTCTATTGAGATCAATGTATTCGACATCTTCAGATCTATGAAATGAGGCCAAGATCTAACAAATTACAAATACATGAATATATATATACTTTAATACAGTCACTGGATATGAACAGAAATGCATTCAAGCCATCGTATTTGATAGATTCATATCTATATCAAATATAAAAAGTAATGCCAGGGATTACCCTTTAAAAGTACATAAGTATAAAATTCCATATCACAAATGGAAACTCATTTCCAGTCATATTCAAACCTGTGTGGTGGTCAGCGCATGCATTTGGGAAACTGATATGCAACTAACTCAAAACACAAAATACCAAGCAGCAAAGCAGCGCCTCGGATATAATGCAGTACACAAACATAGGGAGCAAGCAACCATGAGTAAATTCTCATACACATAGGGAATGCCCTTTGTCAGGAGCACACGCATTGTGAGGTAGTTTCACATACATCAATGCATACCAGTGGTTAGGTCTAAATCGTAAGCTGCGACAAAGTTTGGAACAATGGATGAAAGGTAAAAATGCAGCCACTGTAGATGGGGAAAAACACCATCAATCAAGGATTGTAACTGTGCTAGGCCTAAAACGTGGTTAAGTAACCCAAGATACCTCCGCAACTGATCAAACTAGTGGATCCGAGATGCAGTCAACGATCTAATCAACTATGAATCTATAATGCAGTGAGAGACAAAAAGCAATAACAATGGATCAAATACAACCATCAGTCAATGATTCGTTCCGTTTGGAAAGAAAACCTTGTTAGGAAAGATGCATTCAAAACAGCTCAGTCAATTTATGGAGCGCAAAACAATAGTTGATGGGTAACAAAACACCGTCCGATCTATACCCTTGCTATGGACGAAATGCATAATAAATGAAAAAACAAATACAAGCGCTATCTATCAACGAAATCTGCAGTAGATGATTCAAATGGCCTAAGGACCTAGACACACAATCCAACCTATTTATTGACATAATGCCAACAACCATTAGCACATGTTGAGATATGAATTCATGGGTAAGCATAGGTATAAATCCTAAATTTGGATTCGTTGGCAACCCACATGTAAATTCTGAATCACAAATCCCAGGTAATATGTATACAACTACAAGGAATAAATGTTTATACAAATACATATATGCTTATAAATCCCGTACAGAAAATAAGCAAGGTTATATCGTGATTATACCTTCCAAATGAGTCTCACCCAGTTCACAGGTTTTGGATTTTCATTGAGCACTTCACAGCTCGTAGGGAGGAGGTTGTTTTTATTTTTGTGTGTTTCCGTAAACATCCCTCATATCCCATATGTAACAGGCTCCAGAATATCGTTTCCCCTTTCGTTCTGCCCTCCCCAAACCACGTTTCAACAACCCATATATAATTTGGTAAAACATGCTCCATAATCAACGGACCTACATCCCCTGGTAACGCCTCCACAATGGACGACCATAAAATAGGGTAATTATGATCAATGTCTATCATTTTAAAATCAGTGACTATAAATTAGGTAATGGCTCCCCAATCATTGATTCTCAAAGTTAATACAAGTCCCGGCACTTCAACAACACCTCCATAATTAACTGGTATAAATTGAGGTAATTCTATAACACCTCCTCAATAATCGATACAAATCCAGGCATTTCAATAATGCCTCCACAATTAAATGATATAACCCAAGCTAAGTCAATAAGCATAGATTCGTATTGATAATTCTTCTTCACCATAAAAATAATGTTTTCTTTCACCTTCTATTTATATGAAATTCCTTTTTCTATCGTTTTTGATGTTCTTCATATATATATATATATATATATATATAAAGTTTCTTTCACTATAATCTCCACTAATATTTATATCTACATATATATGAGATTTGTTTCAGTGTATAGTGTTGCATTATTATAATATGTAACATTATATACCTATATATGTATTTATTTATTTCACCATATAATCTCCATCGTTATATATAATGTTCTGCATATAATATTCATATATCATTTTCCTTCCAATACCTTTGATTAACGTGCGGTGGGAGTAACCTCATTTTGCTGAGGGTTTTCTATTCCTCATAGACCTATTTATGAATTAATTGTATTTTACCAATGGTAGTTATTCTTAGATTTTTCAAGGTGGGAGGGGGATGTTACATCATACATGAGGAACCTTACACTAATAATACTCCTACATGAACAACATGAAGACTGTCTCTTACATATTCATTCTCACGAGGCGAAATTGAAAGCTACTAACTTGCACAATTAAAAAATAATAATAATATATTTTTCATTTAGTCATAAAATTTGAATTTTCAACCTGAATCAAAAAAATAATAAGCTCAAGGATGGGTAACCTTACACTTATAATAATCTTACATGAAAAACATGAAGACTATCTCTTACATCTTCATTCTCATGAGGTCAAATTGAAAGCTGCTAACTTGCACAATTAAAAAACTAATAATAATGCATTTTTCACTTAGTCATCAAATTTGAATTTTCAACCTTAATCAAAAAAATAATAAAATCAAGCATGGGGAACCTTACACTAATAATACTCTTACATGAACAACATGAATACTCTCTCTTACATATTCATTCTCATGAGGTCAAATTGAAAGGTGTAAACTTACACAATTTAAAAAATAATGTATTTTTTAGTTAGTTATCAAAATTTCAACCTTAGCCAAAAAAATAATAAACTCAAGCATAGGAAAAATTACAATAATAATACTTTTACATGAACAAGATGAAGATGTTATCCATTAAAAGGATAAATAGAAAAACAATTTATCATATTGAAAATACAACCTAAGATACACAATACATCTATACCAAGAATAGAATTAGTGTAAGTTTGATAAAGAGACTAAAAGGTTTGTGTCACTTTCAAAATATATAAAGAACCATAATAGGAAAGATATTGATGAAAAACTTATAAAAAAATTATACAAATTTACCCACCCATACGTACATAGATTAACATGATACCAACAAATGTTCCAAGAATCTTGTCACAATTCATACCATCAACCTATAGATCTCATCATCTTGGACTCTATGTTACTTGGAATAACGAGAACATTGTTACTTATGGTGCTAAAGTGATGCTCATGGTGTTCTTTTCGATTCTTTTTCATAATGAGATGAATGAGATCAATCATCAAGAAGTTGGGTATTGATGATAGCACATGTTGAAAATGGTTGGCATTGATTGGAAGAGTTGACCACTCCATTATATGTGTATGTGATTATTTGAAACTTTGGAAAATGAACTTCTCTTTATGAATGTCACCCAAATAAATATCTACAACAAAGTGGCAACAAGCACCTACAAATGTAACTATTTTCATTTCATCCAAAGGAATAGATACGAGGGCGTACCAAACAAGTATACATAAGT